>JAVLVB010001001.1:4772094-4877875 GCA_032876305.1 Orestias chungarensis
AAACCCTGAGCCAGAGTCTAGACAGCCAGGTCACTCTTCTTTCTCTATTTATTTTTGTTCTCCTCCAACCTCAAGAAAAAATAAACAAATAAGTAAAAAAATAAAAGACCTGTCTTAGTTGAAATTAAAATCTACTTGTTATTTTTTAGAGTTGAACAATAAGGAAATACTATCAATTTCACTGCTTCTCTCAGGGGATCATGTTTAGAACAACCACCAAGGTTTGATATCCTCATATAATGCAAAGTAAAATAAAACCATAAATCTGCCAATAAAAATATTGACTTCTGTTTTTTTCTTCTTTTTCTTAAATAACTAGTACAGAAAACATTTTCATCAGGTATCTGTTTTGGCCCCTGAATGACAAATGTCAGGTTCAAGGTGATTTCAGGTTACGGAAAAAACATTTTTTAGAATGAACTTGTTTAGCATTAAAACAAAACAAAAACGTCCAGTTTAAACACAATCTGTCAAGAAAACAACAAAAAAAAAACAAAAAAAAACAAGAACAAGCAGTTATCAGTTATTTAAAAAAAAAAACACCTGTTAGATTATCTAAGGTATAAATGAGCTTCTTTGCTTTACAGCCTCCATGACGCACACATGCGTAAATCCACTTACCGTGCTGAAGACCGTCCGGGATAACAGTCCAAACAGTTTATTAATTTGTATTTGTTATTTTTTTGTTTTAGAAAGTATGTTTTTATTGCCCAAATAAATCCTTAAGGAGATGCTGCTGCGCTCTCAGCCCGCCGAGGCGAGGAAGAGGAGGAAACCTGCGCTCCAGTCCTCCCATAGATCCCAGTCAAGGTGACCCCGCTTCCCAGTAAAGACAAACCTTTGAATTACTCTTATTTTAAAGATGGAAATAAAATAACAGAAAAGCTGCTTTCTTTGTGTGTGAAGCTGAGTCACTGCATGCAGCTCCAGCTCGTCCGGTGCAGTAGCAGCTGTTTGCTGGCTGTCTGCGCGTTCTGCTCCAAATGGCGCAGCTTTCGGACCCACAAAGTGCGACTTTATTTTTTGGGTGATTGTTTTCTATCCAAGGTCTGGTTAAGATCCTGGTCACGGACATGAACAACACACTGCGTGAGGCGGGATCAGGATGGGAGAAAAAGGGAGGAGGAGATTTGGTTTTGTTCTGAGGAGGAGGAAAGGAGGGGAACAAGCAAGAAAGAGCCAAAAAAAACAAAAACCCTCTGCTTCAATTAGGGGCCATTTAATTTTACTTACTTTAATTCACCCTCTCTAATAACATGGTATATATTTATTTGTGTGCGTGTTTCTACGACATGTCAGCAGCAATCCTTCTTATAAAATCTTTTTTTTTCCTATTTAAACCTCCTACTTTTCTTTCTTATGGTCAGACAGACAGGTGTTGATGTAACCTGCGACGCATCCAAAGCGCACAACGCTCTCCATCCACGGGGTGGCAGTGAGAATCCAGAAATGATTCCTGCAACAGCACAAGTGGGCCACTTAACTGGAAAAAAGACCTTCATGGATCTAATTATACACCGAGGCATTCATCTGGAACGACTCGCCAGGACGCACGGAGCTGTGCGCAAAGATCATGCAGCCGTAGTTGTTTTAGCGCGGATTTATCGCTTCTGTCCGTGATGGATGAAGTGAAGGCCGATTTAAAAGGTCAAGTCCGGCGTTCAGAACCGAGCTGTAGTTAAAACCAGGAGGGATTGGTTGAGTTTTCAGCACTGGACAGCTCCATTAAAGCCCTGCCTGTAGCTCTGGAGGACCTCTGACCTCAGTTTCTCATCTATAAGGCGCTCTAATGTTTGGCAGATCATGGTTAAACTGCCATTTTTAAATCTCTTAAAGAAAGCAATACGAAATGTAAGTGTTATATTTAAGAAAAGTGGAAAACAACAACAATAAACAATCGTAAACATTTGCATTTGCGTTTCTCCAAGACAATTTTTCCTCTACCTGTGCGTTGTTGAACATATAGTTTTTATCTTTCTTGTAATTAAAAACTGCTTTGTCTTGCTTTAACTAATTATGTAATATAACATGATATAGTAATGGTCTATGCCCATTTGAGCACTAGATCTACGAATGAAGATTGAAATTTGACATCATGACTCACAATTTTTTGGAAATTCTGGACTGAAAATAGTAACAACTACTACAAAACAATTTTCAATAAAAAATTACAAATCTGATTTAAAACATGCTGTCTGCAATATTAAAGAAGAAAAGAACGCAAACAATACAGTTTCATATTTCCTCTCAGTGTTATGAGATGTGAAGTAAGTGGCTAATGGCATAATTTATAGTAGAAAAAATATGTTTTATAGAGTTTAAACAGTGAAAAAATAGGTGGATATTCAACACATTGTTAAACACTGTATGTGTGAGGTTCTGAATGGTTTACCAAGTAATATTTATTATGTGGCCTTTTACCACAGCCGAGGTTTTCATCATTATGATACATATTATGCAAATCAACACAAACGTACTCACATCCCTTAAACCCTGTCAAATTCTGTCAGGTCATTTCAACAAACTGGAGAGCAGTTACTTTGGATTTTAAGTGGTAAACCAACAAAAGTAATAATAAACAATACATTAAGTACAGTAGAACCAAATAGCCTAATTAGACTTCCTGCTGTATGTGATTTAATCAGTGCAACCTGAAGCCTAAGAGGGAAATTTCTTAGAGAAGCAGACCGGAAGTTAATACAAACTTTAGAGGAGCTGCAGAGGTCCACAGCTCAGATGAGGGAGTTTCTTCAGCAGGGTCAGAAAGGTAGTTAATGTGATGATGGATGCAGCTAAAAAGAGGGCAGTTCTAGAAGAAGATCTGTTAAAAAGCTGGTTAAAACTTCAGACAGGGGCAGAGGTTTGCCTTAGAGTTGAACTATGACCCTAAACATATAATCTGTGGCAAGATCCTGGGGCTTGAGCTGTTTTACAAAGAAGATTGAGATGATATTTCAGTCTTTGCATACACAAAGCTGGTAACTACATTTATGTGATAGTAAAGAGTATTGACACACAATAGCTAAACCCAAAGCACATATGTTTAAAAGAATGAAATGAATTGTGAGCTTCTGATGTGACAAAATGGTAAAAAGTTCAAGGAGTATGAATACTTTATAAAGTATGTACAGATGGTGAGAAATCACTCTAGGTACAGTGAGTAAAAAGAAAGTATGAGGGGGTTTTAATTGTTTTCCTCTTTGCAACATTGTGGACTGCGTACAACTGCAGACAGAGGTGCCAAACACAACACTTTAATGACATATAATAATTGAAAAAAGAGAAATAATGATGATTTTGGGGAGCAAAGAAATCTCTTGTTTCTATTTAAGATGGACTAAACCTGAGTTAAAAGCATCCCATAAGAAGGACAGTATAAAATGAACAGAAGGAGTGTTTGAATTGAATAAGAGCTTACTACGTACATAAAGTGAATATAAAATACGCTGCTGTCAGAATTATGTATTTTTATAGTGATTTAAACTACATTTAGGAGTATTCTTGTTCTCCATGCTCATGTCAAAGCACTTGCTAAATGATAAACAAAGAATAAAAACAGTACAAAAAAATACCTCAGGCTTTTGTTCGGCTGAAGCATTATATAACCAGCAAGAAATCATTCTTTATAGGACCAACTGGTTTCTTTATTTCCAAAGAAACTAAAAGCAAAATGTGAGACCAAAAATGAATAAACATGTCACTTGTGTGATTTTAAATTTGTGACAGTTTGCAAAATCAGAAAAAAAAATTCTATAGATTGTCAGGATGGATTATGGTTTAGTAAATCATTATTTTAATGTCCTTAACTTGAAAATAGATTAAAATGCCCACAAGAGGGAGCACTCCCCAAATACAGCAGAAAAGCAAGATGTGCGGCCTGCCAGTATGCGTTAATATTCCTGTTAGTTTTGGTGAGTATAATTTAAGACCACTTAAAGAAGAAAAAAAAGTCCTAATTTGTTAATTCTAGCACGATCCTGTATGGCTCCGTTATTCGGCAGCTTGTGCAACTGAGCCTAAAGACGGTTTAGTGTAAAAACAGAAGGCCTAACTTTTAACACCTCACAAGACAGGGAGGAAATAAATATTTAAAAGTATCAACTGCTCCTACAGAAGAACGAGATCTTACGCAAAATTTAGGAGCCACAGATTAATCCCCCTCCTAAAAGAAAGTTAAAGTTAAACACCTGCTGGGAGAAGCTGTGACGTGACGTTCAAGGAGAAACCCGCAGCTCAGAGCTGAGGATTTAGGAAGAACTGCTGCACAGCGTGGAAAGCCTTGTTTGATCTTACTTAATCACCTGAAACTATGACAACATCTGCAGCAATCAGAGGATGTTTAAGGTTCAAGACAGAATATTGGAAAAAAAACTGTAGTTAAAAGTAAAAACTCACATAGTAAGTTAGCTCTCCGACAACAAAATGAAAGTGTGTGAAATGTATTTTCTTTGTTTTGAGGATTAAAAAAACTCAGTGATCAATGACTGAATGAAAGATAGAATACACTAATGACTACGTTTGTTTCTGTAAATGTTTTACAGCATTTTTATAGTTATGTTTGATTTATATAATCTATAACCTGACACATTTACACCCTTTAAAGGTGACTAAAAGTAGAGAAAAACAAAATTATTCCAAAAATTGATCCGTCAATGTCACATGTCATGTCCAGATGGAAAATAAAGCAGATGCAGTAGAGCCTTATAGATATGGCATGACTGTTGCTGACTCTGTGTAATTCAGGGGTGCCCAACCTTCTTTGTCCCAAGAGCTACTTTTCAAGTAGCCAACCTCCTTAGATCTACCAGTCCAGTGTCAACATCGCAAACCCCCACAGATCGTTTCCAGCCTGCAGTAACTACCCTCACAACACGTTTTGTTGTCATACAACCATCAGACATCAAATCACAAACCCGCCCTCTCTCAAACACACACAGACACAAACCAATCTGCATGATGAGCAATAGCCATAACTGACCTTAATATGAACCAAACTGAAAAATAAACCAGATAAAAAAAACAGGTAGATCTCTGTTTGAAAGAAGGAAATAGCTTCCTACCCGAGTGGGAGACCTGGCACTGAGAGGAGGAGGCTAGCTTTTCGAACCGATTACTGATTACTTCACTGAGTTTTCACTTTATCAAAGCATTTTTAGGCAGCAGGGGAATTTATAATTATACATTTTGGAGGGAAACGAGATTGCTAACACATCATTTAATGCATATAGGCTACTGACCAAATTTGCTTACATAACATGGGAGTATGTCTACAGTGTTTTATAACATACAAAAACCTTAACAGAAGTAAAAAAATACATATTATAAAAAGGAAAATATGTTGCTGTCTATCTTTTGATTGAAAAACTGGGATGAATGCTTAACTTTTGTAGAAGACATAATTAATTAAATTTTTGCTTTCCTGCAAACTTTGTTTATTGTGCTTGTAGTCTGAGAACTTTTATTTATAAATCACTGATTAAAATATTAATTTAATTTAGACAGTTTCTCTTTGAATTCAGATTACATGACAAAATAACTCAATTGTGCAAAAATAAATGACCAAACAATTTATTGTAAAATATGTAAAATGCAAAACAAGCTTTAATAAAGAACCACTTTTACTATTTACTACGACTACTATACTATTTCTATAATAGAACTATTTACATATATATATATATAAATATGCACACACACACACATACATTCCCTGAAAGGAAGGCGCACGCACAAACGCGCGCGCACACACGCACACACACACACACACACACACACACACACACACACACACACACACACACACACACACACACACACACAGAGTTCTCCAGCGCCTGGTAGAACAGGTAGCGGCGCAGAAGGCGCGCCACGCTGTCGCTGCCCCTGCAGACCAGCCGGCGCAGCTGCTGGTAGAAGCCCACGCGGGCGTGACTGGCCGAAAAATATGACAAAATTGTTTTTTCTTTTCTTTTTTTCTTTTGTATTTTTTAGTTTTTTTTTGTGTTTGTTTTAGAGGGTCGGAAATATTCGCTAAATATAGCGTCAATGTCGCTAAGTTGGCAACACTGACTTCCTGTCATGTCATAACAGGTTGATTTGGAATCAGTCCGCGGTCTACCAGTAGATCGCGATCGACTGGTTGGGCACTCTTGGTGTAAGTAAATCATTAGTTCAAAGGTGCTCAGTAAGTGAAGTTGATCACCCACTTCAAAGATAGTATCAAATTATGGTGTTGGACTTTATTTTAAGGAAGGAGGCAGCAGATGACTTACATGCTGGTTAAAGAACATGGCTTGTTCTAAAAATAGTTTAAAAGAAAGATGTTTTTCAAGTACACAGTTGATTGGGTCAAATAGTGCAAAATGTAATTGGCTGGTCAGCTAAAGTAATCTCAAATGCTTTAAAATTTTGCTTTAAATATTGTTGACCATAGAAACGTACTTAACCTCCTCAACAGCAAAACTCTAAATTAATTTAATACTTGTGTTGCATATAATTCCAAAAGCATCATTAGATTTTTTCTTCTTTTTTTATTGTTATCGCCTTGGTCCCCCAAGGCTTGATATTAGCCCCAGTCTTTTTCAAACAGTACATGTCCACTGTAAGAGACATAATGGGAGAAAACAACATACATAAAGTTTAGTATATATAAAAACTCCAGATGAGCCAAACAGCAGCTGCTGGTCGACAGAACAGTTGCCTTACACTGCAAAACCAGACCAACAAATCTGTGCACTTCCTTGATTGATTACAAGAAAGCCAATGACTCAAAGTGGCTCCTGGAATGCCTATAGCTGTACAAAGTCAACGAAAGGCTTACAGCCTTCACTGCAAATTCCACGAGGCGCTGGGAAGCCACCATTGCTTCCAATATCAAACCAATTGTGCAAATCTCCTTGAAATGTAGAGTATACCAAGGATATGTCACTGTCATTCACCTCTTGACATGGATGACCTTGAGTCCAAGATTCACACAACCACGATCTACAGCTGTGTCATCAAAATGTCATTGGGGCTGGGAAAATGTTGCTGGATGCTGATAAAGAGAGAGAAAGTAATCCACATTGTGCATCCAAATGGGAGAATATCAGATATTAAGGAGAGCTATAAGTACTTTGAAATACTACAAAGAACCACAAAACTCCACAAGAAAAGCAGCACCAACCAAATACCTGTAACAAGTAAGGATAATTCCGAGAAGTCAACTTAATGGAAAGAACAAGGTCCAGGCAATCAATAGCTATGCATTGCCAGTACAGGATACCTTGCTGGGGTAAATGGTTAGCCAAAGGAGGAAACTCAGATAAAATAAAAATCAAGCACCAATTATGAAGTGCTGGGATGAAGAGCTCAGTGAATGTCTCAGACAATAGAAGTTAGAGAGGGAACTTAAGGAACAATCATGAGAGGAAAAACTTAACATCTACATGGGACGTACCACCTACAGATAACTGAAGTGGCTTATATGATCAGGTCCCACCAATTGCTATAGAGGGTAGACCGAATGACAGCATGGAAGCACTGATCATGCCACCACAGAAGCAGGCCTTGAGCACCAGTGCAATAGAGGCCCAGCTCTTCTAAATCAGGCAAGATACCAGGTGAAGACAATGCACAGAGGCCCCAGATACAATCCAGCATCTCACATGTGGGTGTGATATACAAAAGGAAAGGAATACATGGAATGCCATACCATGTGGCTGGTTTAGTGCACAAAAACATCTCTGCAGAATACAAACTGGAAACCGCCAGGTCAAAGTAAAAGTCACCTCTCAGGATGGTGGAGAATGACAAAGCTAAGATTCCGTGGGACTTTAGGCTACAAGCAAACTAAATGGTAATGACCAACCAACCGGACATTGCGAACATTGATAAGTGCCAGACAAAAAACATCTCTGGGAAATCTAAAATGAGGTTTATAATAATTCTATCAGAAATTTTAGCTGACAATCAAAGATCTACAGATATTTCCCATCATTTAGGATGGAAATTTGAGATGTACTTGTTTAAAATGCCTTTACGGCCATGCTTACAACATCCCCTAATTGCACGATTACCAGGTATGTTAAACCTAGGTTACTAAAGTCAATAAACTGTAACCTACAAAGAACATTGTGGTAAGAGGCTGTTATTAGTTATAATGACGTGTAACTCTGAATCACCCTCTAAAAGGAAATTGACTGTTTTAACACTTAAAAAAGGTGTTAAAACTTATTTTACTAATGTTGCATCAATTATTGTTGTCAGATGTGACACTTTCACATCTGTCTTTTAGTTTTCCCCCCTATTGTTCGTTAACTGACTATGGTAAACCCACAAAGTAATCTTCCGTTTCTAACAATTGAAACAAACACCATGGATGCTATTATTTATCAAGAGTTCTTATTTGATGAAGTCATTCAGAAACATTATGTAAAACTTTTGCAGCATTTCAGAATTTTGAAAAAAAAACAAAAAAAACGATATATTTAATTATTGGAAAGCTGTTGTACTGCCATAAAAAGCATCATTGTTTCCAAACTGGCCCATTTAAATCTAAAGAGTGGATAATTGATATCATTACCTTTATTTTAACAAAATATGCAATAAGTGTATAAATAAAATATGTAAGGGGGCCCCATACATAAGAAATATCTATATAAAATGCAAACATGTATCACATATGTCATTTGAGCCTAAATGCATTCAACAAATGTGATCATAGTGCAAATTTATTTTCAGCCAAATGTTTGAAAGTCAAAAGTCTCATCGCAGTTTTTGAATGACATCTTTTTGTTTTTCCAACTTTTAACATTAAAGAGCAAATTTCTTCTATATGCTAAGGGAAACTTATCTATCCAATAAAACGGACATCAGCATGTAAAAGAAAAATAAGGTCTTTGTTCAATAAAATGAAGGCAGAGGACAGAGTAATAAAAAGTTTGAACCCTGGCTGCCTCTGGAACAAAACCATCCTCATTGGTTCCCGTAGTTGCACTATTAGCTTATTGTTGATACACCAAGCAGCAATGTAAACGCTTATCTGCATCAAACCATATTTATATATTCAATGAAAACGGAGAGCGAGAGACGGGGAAGGCTTGGTATAAAGACACTGAAATGTTTTAATTACATTTTAATCGCTGCACTGATGTATAAAACATGAAGCCCAGCGTGAGACCGGGCTCTCTCTCTGACCCCTTGCTCACATATTTCCATTCAAGGCTCACTGTTTTAATCACAAAATGCCGTGAAATTTCCTCTTTATCACAACACTTTTATATGTCCAGATACATGACGGTTAAACAGAATCCAATTTGACCATTTTTCATGGTTTAAACACATTACCATTTTTTCTTGAGAGTCAATTAATATGAACAAAAGAGAGATCCCTTAATTTTCCCCAAAAAATTTAAATAGATAAAAATGACTGTGAACATTTAGAGAAGTTCTTTAACACCAGGAAAGAAAACCTCTAAAAGAAGTTATAAAGCAGTGACATTGAAGAATATGGATTATGTTGCCTTTCTGTTTAGGTTTACACTGACTCTTTCTCTGACTGACTCATTTTCATCAATGGACATATTTATTGATCTCAAAAGACTGCATAGTTGATGATAAAGTGATCATTGTGACATGAATGTAGCTTCAACGTTGTTAAAGCAATCCATGCAGTGTTACGAGGTGTGTTCTGGAGGATATTATAATGGAGGTTGGTATACAGAGGCTGAACAACTATGCTGCTGAATAAACCCAGGGCTAAGTCAGGGTTCTAGGGTCGATGAAACAGAAGCAGCAGAAACGCCAGCCAGGCTTGAGTCAGATGTGGGGCAACAAAAACAAGGTCAGGCAATGTGAGGACAGAAACAAGCTGAAGGATCCTGAGGAGACGGCGAGAGGAACAGGGTGAAGGTGCAGATTGACTGAACCATTTGAGGTATCCAGTGAGGGCAAGACGTGAAAGGAAAGAAACAGGAATCAGAAACAAGAAACTGTGGACTTCTACTGACAAAGCTGCTTTTAAAGAACTGCCCTGATTGGTATGCTATTAAACGTTTTAATTGCCAGAAACACAGGTGGAAGTAATGGGAGTTGCTGGGAGTAGAGAGGAATGTAAAGAATGGCAGACAAACAGGACAGAATTATGACATCTAGAGAATAAATCATTTTAGTGACTTAAGCAGTTGCGACTGAGGGTCAGCTAGAATTAGTTTTAATGAAGCACAATTTCAATTTCTCACCTTTCTAAAAAAGAAAAACATTAAATCCTATATAGGACATCCAAGTGTCTTCATTAGAGTTTTTCGTCCAGCTCCCCTTAAACTGTGGAGAAGCTGGTTCTCCACAGTAATCCACAGGAAATCTGACTTTAACATTCATGATCAGCCCAAAAGCTCTCCTAACCAGTTTAGAAATGAGAAGGGAAAAACTGCCCAGGGAACAACCAACAATCTAAACAAATGGACATCTGCTTAATATGAACATTTGAAACAGTTGCAACAAAAGCATATATATATATATATAATATCTCAGCATGTTTAACTTAACATGAAATTTCACACAACAGGATTGGTACTGTATTACTTTTGAAGAGTACAGATCTTCTTAAGATAACACATCTTGAAGTAATTCTCACTTTTCTGCTCATGTTTATGTAGCACTGTAGCCCTGCCACTATATGATCCAGTAAGTTAGAAAAGCAGCAGTAAAACATCTGTAAGATACCTTACTTTAAAAGCTGTAATGATGGTTAAGATCACATTATCTGGTACTTGTATGGTACTTGGGCATTCTGTGTTTACCTAAATACTGTAAATGATTGGCATCATTAATGTTAAATCGTCTCCTAGCATATTGCAGGTAAATTCCGTCGTAGTTCAACGTTAAACCCTCTTTTTGTAAATCGCTTTGGATAAAAGCGTCTGCTAAATCCATAAATGTGAATGTAAATGTTATCTTTTTTATCTTATTTTATGTTTTTTTTAGGCAGATGGTCAAGGTAGGTTAAGCTAATTGTTGAGAACAAACCGTAGATATTTCCAATCAATAGTAATACAAAGGTTTGTTTTGAAAGCAATTTTTAAAAAACTTTCAAATATTTTAGCTTTATGCACAAGAAATTATATTTCTACATAAGCCTCAATGTTTTTTAAACTTTAAGGAAATTTAGGAAAGACGTTTACTGGGAACAAACTTAAAACCAATAAATATCTTATCTTTCATTCTAACAAGGCACCCAGAAATAAACTATAAGGGAATAGGACATTGAAACACAGGCTAAAGAGTTCAGTTACATCAATTTAAGAAAAAGTTAATTGAGCAAAGGCATATTAAATAAGCATTGAGAATATTCTAAATTGGCTACTATAAAGTACATAGAGGACAAAAGTTAAAATAATGTTTTCATTTGGCTTGGGCTCTATGTTCTACACCCTTAAAGAAACAATGACACATAATTTACTCTAACAACCCTGGCACTAAAGGGAATCTTACCACAGGAATCTTATTTGCTGCCAACAATAACACTAAGGATACTAATAAGATTTATGAATCAAGAATCAATTTATTTATATAGCGCCAATTTACAACATATGTCGTCTCAAGGCGCTTTACAAGAAAATCAATTAAAATCAAAGATACATCATAAACAACTCAATTTGAAAAAGTTTCCAATCTAAGGAACCCCAGCAGATTGCATCGAGTCATTGACTTGCAGCATTCACTCCTCTGGAATCAGCAGACCCCAACAATGGCTTGTGTTGCCGTTGACTTTACAGAAATCCCTCATACTGAGCATGCATGTAGCGGCAGTGGAGAGGAAAAACTGCCCTTTAACAGGAAGAAAACTCCAGCAGAACCAGGCTCAGTAAAAGCAGCCATCGGCCACGACTGGGGGTTTGAAGAGACAGAAAACTAAATTAGATGCACAGGATACTCAAAAAAAAGACTTTATAACAGCAGTTGTCACTGGAAGCATCTCAGCCCGTGTTTTCCTCCAATTAGCTCGTCTTGTGGGCGAGACAGTGTCTAATACTGAAATTCTCATAAAGATAAAAACAACTAAGATTAAACAAAATGTACAACTAATAAGGGTGGCTTATTGAAGATCAGATCTCTCTCCTCAAAGTCATTATTAGTTAATGACTTAATTCTTGGTAATCAAATTGATTTGATCACAGAAACCTGGCTACAGCAAGAGGATTATGTTAGTATCAACGAATCAACTCCCTCTAATTATTCAAACTTTCACATTCCTCGAAGTACTGGCAGAGGTGGAGGAGTAGGAAGCATTTTTCACTCAGATTTATTAAATAATCCCAGGCCGACTAATATTTATAGTTGTTTTGAACATTCAAACCATAGTCTTCCTCATCCAACATCTAAAAGAATTAAACCACTTCTGTGTTATTTTGTATCGTCCGCCAGGTCCTTACTATGAATTAATAGATCAGATCTCAGATTTTTTTTCTCAACTAGTGTTAAACACTGATAAAAATCATTATAGTGGGAGATTTTAACATTCATGTTGACACCAAAAAGGACAGTCTAAATGTAGCCTTTACTGCCATTTTAGACTCAATTGGCTTCACTCAAAAAATTCAAACACCTACCCACTCTCTTGGTCACACTTTAGACCTAGTGCTGACTTATCGTATTGAGTGTGAAAAAGATAAAGTACTGCCTCATAACCCTCTCCTTTGTGACCATTTTTTGATAACTTTTGAGTTCTTTTTCACTGAGTACTTAAAATCTAAAATAAAAAGTCTTTATAGTAGGTGTCTATCAGTCAGTGCTGTTACAGCCTTTAAATAATCCATTCCACCTTTAATTTCTTCAGTATTTCAGAGAAGCGCAGTGGAGGGCAGCAAATTAATTTCATGCCCTATACAGATTGAGGCTGTTGTTCATAGTATTACGTCCTATTACATTAGACAATGTAGCCCCCATAAAAAGGAAAGTGATTACTCATAGGAAGTTGCTACCCTGGTTTAATTCAGAACTTCGTACCTTGAAGGGAAACACCAGGATATTGGAGAAGAAATGGTGGTTTTCGCTTTTAGAGGAGTTCTATTTATCCTGGAAAAACAGCGTGCTTCTGTATAAAAGGACCCTTCGCCAAGCTAGATCTACATATTTTACATTATTAATAGAGGAGAAAAGAACAATCCTACGTTTCTTTTTGATACAGTTGCTAAACTTACGAGAAATGAAAACTCTGTTATATCATCCATTCCCCCAGCTCTTAGCTGTAATGACTTTATGGAATTCTTTGTTGATAAAATTCAATCAAAAAATTTAATCAAAACAAGTTTATGTGTCACTTGTATAAATCCATAAATAAGTATATTGAAGATCAATGGGATGGCATTCAGTGTTCTGACCAGGTGCTTTATTTTTCTAGTATGACTACCATCTAGTTCTGTATATACGTTTTATATTCTTTGTCAAGTCTACAGGAAAAAAGGTGTCTTCATTTTTAGTTTTGATGTCTAAGGTGGGTAAATTGCATTGTAATGTAGCCTGAAAGTAACGTATAATACTATTAGGCCATTATAGCGATATTAGAGTTGCAGTTGGGTTGATTTTTTGGTGAAGAAACTGCAAATGCTGTTTTAAATGTTTTAACCTTTATTTAACCTGGAAAGTCTTCTGGGATTTGAAACCTAATTTTCAAGGGAGTCATGGCCAAATGTGTGGGAAGGCGAGGTTATATATCACTTATAGCATAATATCTTCCAAAGCTGTTGAAACGAATGGTCAATACCCTAAATAATAAGGTGTACAAGCAAACACAGGAGAGAAAACTCATCATGGCATTACCTAGAAGTTTAAAAACCACCTTAAAGAGAAACAGGTCGATTTTGAAGACCAACATGTCTACATTTTAGAGAAGCTCTGCGGTTTGAAGGAGTTGTCAAAGATTACAGTTAGATTATTTATGTGAGGTGGAAAGCACGCTTTAAAAGATAATTCCATGTCAGTGTAGAAATGAAAAGCTTCCTCCCGGGTCAGTTTAAGCTGGTGAGAACATTTTTTTAATGTTTTTTTCTCGATGCCAATACCACATTCTTTAGTCATCTTTAGCTGCCTTCATAACTTATTAGGATGTTTGGATGAAAATTGGATCTTTCTGTACAAATTTATTTTTGTAAGTAAAATTAGTTTAGACTCTAAAGTAGAGTAATTAAATAATATTCTCTTCTGTGTAGGTTGTCATCATCTACCTCTGTAGAAGTTCCCGGTCTGACCTCATCCCTTGCAGGCAGTATTTAAAACATTCAACCAAGTACACTCAGTTTATAAAACAAAAATCTCACCTGGAACCATCTTTCAAAACTCCCACTGTTCACATTTCCTGCTCATTAAAAATGTTTTTCAACAAATTTTTCTGGTTTCTCCTAAGTCATTTTTTTCATGGGGGTAAAAAGAATAAACCAAACCATAACACTGGTGTAGAAAATAGGTCCTGAAATTGCCAGAACCCCTTCTGGGTTGACCCTTTCTTAATCTCCAGCAATTCAATTTTTCAGTATCTGCATCTATTTTAGTCTTGTGTCTCTTCAGTCTGTCGAGGCAGACTGTTGTTCGTACTGAGCCTTGTTCTGCTGGAGGTTTCTTCCTGTTAAAGTTTTTCATCTGCCCTGTTGCTACATGCATGCTTAGTATGTGGGATTGCTGTAAAGTCAACCACACAACCCAAGCTATCGTTTTGCCGTTCTGAGCAAGGATTGGTGAAAGCTTCAAGTCAAGACTCCATGCAACATGCTGGGTGTCCTTATATTTGAGATTTTAAATAGATTTTTATTATAATGACTTTTCTCCTTAAGTGTCTCGAGCTGACAAATCTTGTAAATTGGTGCTATGTAAATAAATTAAACTGAACTGAATAGTTGTCTCAGCAAAAACCCACAATTATACAATTGTACTTCTTTTATTCATACTTTAGTGTTTCTAACAATCAAACAAAAGTTAAGGGAGGATTCCTGATTATCTAATTTCCCACAAATCATCCGCATCTTGAAGAAGCACAGCAGTACCAACCATTGCACCACCATCGTGTCATGATGGTGTTCTGTTTCTGAAATGCATTGCTGGTTTTACACCACATAAAAGAGAACACTCAACAAAGTTCCTCATTTGTCTCTGCAGGATTATTCCATCAAATGCTTTGTATATCACAAACATGTTTTAGAGGAACTTATTAGACGGGATCTTTGTGACCTTTTTTCCTCAGCAGTATTTTTTTTTTTTTACATGGACTGCGTTTTATTGCCGAATAATAAACACTTGCCTTTACTTGAGAAGGTGAGGTCTGCACTAAATACTGGATTATTTTGGATTAGTTTTACACATCCTGGATTACTGGTTATTGCAAACTTGGACTAGTTTTGGTGAGAATGAGCCCCTCTCCACAACTGGAGGAAATATTTGTGGACAGTGGCTCTCACAGTGGTTCAGTAGAATCCTAAAGCCTTCAAAAGCTGGATTCGTAATACTTTCTAGCATAAGGATGATTCTTTTCAGTTGTTCTTGGATTTCTATAGATCAGAGCATCCAATGTGATACTGTTGGAAATATTTTGGCTCTATTCATTAATATTTGACCCCATAAAGAGTTGCAAATGATGCAAATACACTTCTCTTTGTTAATCAGTTGTTCCACTGATTACTTTCAAACTTTTTATCTTTTTTTTTTTTAAGTACACAAACTCTTTGCAAAGTTCAGAGGCAATCTCTTGATTTAGGGTCAGAATATTATTTACCAAAGCGTTGTTGCCAGTTAAACAATAAAGAGCTTAAAAAACATGCAAAATGTTATCAGATGAAACTTTTGAATAATTTTCTTCTATGCTTCCATCTTTTTTTGTCATTTCATCAGCTGTCCAAGTTAACATTTCCACAGAATTTTGGTGGAAGATGCATCATTTCTAAATTCACATTAGATGAAGCCAAATTGTGGTGGTTTTGTACCTTTAGATTTTGTGTTTGGGTGTTTGTGAACATCGATTCTCACCTGAGAGTATGTCCCATGCTAATGAAAGAAACTTCAAATTTGTATTTATTACTGTGGTATCCTTTAACTAGAACAGTTATTTGACTAAAACAGAAGAAAAGCTGTGTAATTTTTATATTTTTATTACCAACAGTGAAGTTTGGTTAAACTCAGTTAACTTGAAACGAGGTTTAAAAGCCAATTAAAGACAGGATTCCTAAAGAAATCTCTTGATTTAGGGTCAGAATATTATTTACCAGTCAAGTATAGGGAGTGGTTGCAGATCTGGACAGGAGATACAATAATCACTATTCAGAAACAAATTAAAAAGTTCTGTTAATTTGGACTGTTACTCCGTAACAAAAAAAAACTACAATTTCATATTTTAGAAAAAAAATATTAAATCACAACAAATTGCGCCCTTACAGTGAACCACTGAGCATTAGGGCATTCAGTTAAACTGAATATATCACTACTGTCTTTGACAATAAAGTCAAACCAAAAGCTTTGAGAGGAGACATCCAGACTGCTTTCAGCTTCCCCAGCCATAAAATGACTTAGGCGTTGTTTTGTAATGGGATCAAAATCTGGATAAAGACTTCATAGCTCATATTGAGAAAACCTCATCCTGCTGTGACATTTTCTCCTTTTTTCCCCCTTTCATTGTTGAAGTACTTCTGTTGAGATAAAACAAAAAATGCTACTGGTATGGAGATCGTTCTGAAAAGTTTAATACTACAGAGCTTCACTGCTCTACCTTTTATTACGTTGCAGGTAACGGCATGATAATACGTAAAACAAATAACCTATAAATCAGCAGCAAATGAAGAAAACTATGAAATAAACATGTAAGTATCTGGGATTAGTCACACAAACCTGCAGTTTTAAACACAAATTAACAGTCAGTGATTTAAACAAGACGTTGTAACAAATCCTAACAGTAAAAATTGCAAACACAACATGTAGAAAATTAAATTAACCTAATAAGAAAGTAGTGGTTGGCTTTCAGGTGCTGAATTTGCTTCTACTGTTAAACTAATATGTTGTCAAAAGACAACATATTAGTTTTTCACTGAATTTCGTGAAAATGTGCAAATAGCCGTTTTCTTGACTTGCATGGAAACACAGTGGGTGCCCAGATTAAAAACTGACTTTTCAAGGATAATTTTGTCTCGCATTCTTGTAGTGCAGATTTTTGTTTTTTAATTTTAATTCAATTTACAAAAGGGGGCGCTGTTGAGGCCAAAAACAACACAAACAAACAAACAAAAAAACAACCCAAAAAGTTTTTCTAAACGTCTGACAATTTCATTAATGTCAAAAGAGACGGACGTGACAGGAGAGTATTTATTATTTTTTTACTTACTGGCTGGTTGGAGCGCCGACTGATTCCTCGGATCCGTTAAGATTCGAAATAGGTTTTATTGCTTTCATCTTTGTGCTGATCGATATCATAGACTGAAGAAGTTCAGCATTGGTAGAATTGAGACATAGTTTAAAACTGGGGGCCAAGAAGGTCAACATGAAACTCTTAACTTTCCTTTGAGAAGTACAAGAACAGACAGAGGTGCGCTCAAAAGTAATGAACTCAAAATGTTATGGACGAAATCTAATTTCCACAAAACTTCTAAAAACAATCATTTGGAAATATTCATTGTGAAAAATAGGAAAATATCTAGTAAACCTTATCTGTCTTCTCTTAGCCTGAACTCAACCAGTCCACAATTTAAAGACAGATGAGAGACAATAAAGGGAACTGGAAGGAAAATAAAACTATCTGCAAAAATATGTTACTTTTTTCTGACGCTCTCGTACTTTAGGACCCAAATATTAACTTCCAAATACCAACTTATACATCATGCACATCCGAAATGCTCAGTTAGGACTTGTGTTCAGACGATGCATCACATTTTCACCACTCAAAGCTTTATATTAAAATATATGTTGTTAATAGAGGCTATTCAAATAAACTCATATACAGCTTGTATTTTAATTACTTTAAATAATGAAAAATACTTAACTCGTATATGAATTTAAGCAAGGGATCCAAATTGCATTATATTATCCTCATATTCCAAAGCTGGAAGAATTAATAATAGACATTTTAGTTTCATCCCACAATCAATGAATCCTTTGAAATGGATCAAATTATTATTCTTATATTGAACTTATGTATATATATATATATATATATATCAACTAAAGCTAACTGAATGAACTCTCCTCACATGAGGGGAAAAACATTATAACTTTTATTCTAACACAGTATTTTGGGTATCGCAAACATAGCAGATCTTTTTTTTAAGAGCATGCTTTTTGTAATAATAATAATAAAAAAGAAATTACACCCCCATATGGAGCAAAAAACAGACACTTTCATTCAACAAAAGCTATCAAATAGAAATTTACAGGGGAGCAAAATCTTCCACCGAAGACAATGAATCCAAAACACAAGTCCTAAAACTTGTCTTTTTCGCTGTTACATATGAACAGGGAGTAGTCCAAAGTTGTTTTAAACTTTATACACAGAGAGAAAAGGAGAGAGAGAGAGAGAGACTTTACACACAAAGTAAAAAAATATGGCCAAGATGTGAGAAATCAAGTCAATATCCACAAAAAAAGTTAATAACAAATGCAGCTTAATGCACTTTAACGATTGACTGATTGTATTGCACTATGTTTAGTGACTAGCAGGCGCAGGGAGCTGGTCAGTTTGCTTCTGTGCCATTTTTGTGCTTTTGGTCGTTTTTTTTCCTCCCTACAGCTGAAGGATTTCAAGTAAATTTCTATTAATCTGCTCTTTGTCTTTTCTGAAAGTTCATCTTTTAGATCAGGAGGTCATGAAGGGGGCAGCTTTTTATTTCCTGATTGGTCTAAAACGGGCAATGGAAATGCACTTTCCACTGATGCTGAATTATTTTTTGTGGTGGATTCCTCCACTTTTTTTAAATAATCTTTTTAAATAAGCAGTGCTACAGCATGTAGGTAGGAAAGGAGAGTCACAGACAGCCTCGCTACAACGTACTCCTGGAGTCCTCTCTCTTGACGTGCTCCAGCGCTTTCTCATGACTCTTGCTCCTCTTGTTCTGGTGCGTCTTCACGTGCTTGGCCAGGTGGTCGCTCCTCATGAACCTCTTGCAGCAGTCTGGACACACGAAGCGCTTCTCGCCGGTATGAGTCCGCAGGTGTCTCTGCAGCTCGTCGGACCGGGTGAAGCTCTTGCCGCAGAACAGCCAGTTGCACACGAACGGCCGCTCGCCGGAGTGCCAGCGCAGGTGCGCCTTCAGGTGCGACGTCTTGCCGTACACTTTGCCGCAGCCCGGGATGTGGCAGACGTGCTGTTTCTTCTTGCCCGGCTCCTCGCCGGACGTGGACGCCTGACAGTTGGGGCACCTGCAGCGCCGGCACCGGCGCGCCGTCGCCAGCGGGGACTTGGTGTGCAGCAGCGCGGCGATCTGCGTCTGGTACTGCGCGGCGAAGTCCGTGTGTCCGAGCACCAAGCTCCGCTGCAGCTGGAAGCGGTGCGCGGCACCCAGGGAGGAGGAAGAGGAGGAGGAAGACGAGGAGGAGGAGTGGTGGTGACCCACGTGGGCGCCCTGCTGCTGCAGGCTCCACCACGGGATGTCCTCGCCCGGATTCGGGGACAGCTGCCTCTGCTGCTGGTGGACCAAGCCGGACGGTCCCGTCACGAAAGCCGGGATAGGAGGCGCGATGGACGCCTGGGCCGCGTAGCTGACCGCGGGCACGTAGGTGGGGGTACAGGCGGGCTGCAGGGACTGCATGGAGCAAGGCAGCATCTTCACCGGGGAGAAGTCGTAGGGGTAGGAGGGGTCGGCGGGCGGGGTGAGGGGCAGCTCGTGGTGGGAGCCGAAGGAGGTCTGGAGGTGCGGCTTGGAGGAGAGTCCGAATGTGGAGGCGCTCTGCGGGCTCCCCTCGCTAGTCCACGGGTGAAACAGGCGCGACGGGGAGCCCAGCGTGGGGTCATAGGAGACCTGCAGGAAGTCCGGGTGGCCGGGTCCGATCCGGTTACAGGTGGCAGCCAGGAGCGCCAGAGGAGAGTGCCTACAGTTCTCTGGAGAGGAGTTGGGAGTTCGGTCCTGGAGGAAAATGCAAGCGAAAACGATCAAAAATAAATCAATAATAAACCCAACAACAACTTTTTAACACCAAGGAAGGAGCAGTAGCGTTGTTTAGAATCAGATTTAAACGAGGAAAACTTAAATGACCTCACATTCACGCATCGTTAAGAGAGAAAAGGCAAAAGCAAGCTAATCCATCTAAAAAGACATCAACTAAGATAAAAAACCGCTTCCGGGAGCGTTAAAAGTGAATAATGGTAGTAATAATAATAATAATAAAAAAGTTTATAGGAACAAACCTGGAGGAAAGCTTGCAGCGCTTCATTCCGCAGAACCGCCACCGCCGCCATGGTGCGCGTCCTACTCCTCCTCCAAGATGCCAGCTAATAACAGACAAACGCGCTAATTTGGATGAATATGTGCCGTTCAGGGCAACAACAAAAAATAGACGAAAAAAAAATAATAGCAGACGTCTCAGTCAGAGTCAGGAGGGAAGGTGTTCTCTCCGCGGCGCCTCCTCTCTCCGGTATATCCTCTCTCTATCTGAACACTGAAGGATCACTTCTTAGAATTTGATAAGGACTTTGGTGGGCCGCCAGCCAGTCAGAAATAAGATTTATTACTTTGAAGTTTGCCGCTGCCCAATCATCAAAGAATGGCGGCTCTGTGAGAGGGGAAAGCAAATCCTTTGAATCCACAAAGCTCCTATGGTGTGTTTGTTGGTCTGGATAAAGGAGCTGATTATTAGGGGGGCTGGGAAGGGAGGAGATAAAGGCGGGACAATTAATGAAGTAATCACTATGTGGGAAATGTATATACACAAATAATTGGATTTTCTTGATCAAAGACCTCCGTGCCGCCTGGAGACCCCAGTATTGGATGCTGTAGTCATCTGATCCTCTTTTTGTAATTAAGGATTTGTAGCAGAACCTTATGTGACAATGTGACATTGTTATCTCTGGAGATCACCGAGAGCTTTTATTTTATTTTTATTTTTTTATTGGCTGTCTTGTTTGATTGAGGGGGGAAAAAAATCAAGTGACTCCATATGAAGTTCTCATCTCTAAAGAATCTGTGTCTCTTTTACATTTTTAATTTGAATCCAGATTACATTTTCTGTTGTGCCTTTGAGCCGTAGCTCGGCATTAAAGGCTTAATTATACCTTCTCTGAATTATTACTCTTTTTGTCAGTCATATATTTTTTCACATGCTAATTCTAATTTAGAGAGGTTGATTTCCAACTCTAAATAATTACATTTGCTCTAACAATAGAAGCCTACAACAGTATATATATATATATCACATAACCCCATCCAATTAGTGTGTGGTTTTAAATTGGCCTTAATGAGAAATATATAATTGTTTACAACAATTAGGTCAACAAAATCGTCAAAACTATTTGGTGAGTATAGATCTGTCTTGGCAGGTAGTGATTCAGAGAAAGAATTTCAACTTTAAATAAGTTGAATACAACTAGGGGCCCAAATGGATCCAACTTTTTATGCAGAATTGTGCTGCATCGAAAATTTACAGACATCACCAGGGGACCATTATGTAACCTATAAACAATCTCACCTGGGCTCTATTATTAAACCTATACACTTCAAGTCAGTACTTACATATGACACCAATATGAGATTCAAACAAATGTATATTTTAACTATATAAATCTATAACAAAAAGCCTGCAGAAATGACAAGTAAGAAAACAGCTAAGACTCACGATCAGCTCCCGTCTAGGTTTGACAACAGCTTTTTTATTCAGTCAACAGTTTCAGTTAGAATCTGGGGTCTTAACGTTATAGGACGGGGACTTATTTCTATGTGCAGCAGTTCTATTGGAATCTCACTCAAATTAGAAGCTTTCCAATGTTTATTAAGCTAATATTAATGCAATTTTCAATACAAGCTGACCTCTGCATGAAAAACCGACCTCTAGTAATTGTAACCAAACCCTCTAGCCAGCCAACATTTATGGGGGGCTTAACACTTGATATGAGTCGAATGATGGACCCGAGTTGGAATCGTCCAAGTGTTACATAATAGCCTCATTTTAATTGTTCTTAAAAGTTTGATGTTGGACAACTTTGGTTTAAACAAATGGGACCCCTTGGTCTTAGATGTGTCTTGCAGTTTCAACTGATTTTCTTAAAATCCATTTAAGACCCAATTAAGATCAACCCAGAGAACCAACTGGAACTGTTAATACAGGAAGTCAACTCTGGCTTTAGCAGCGTAATGTATATGGAGCACTTATTCAAATGATGGATGAGTTTTACATACGGGGCAAATAAGATTGGGAAATAGAATGGATAATGGGTCCCAGGGGGTCAAGAGGTTATAAAATGACCCCAAGTGCTTGTATTTGTTGGACGCAAGATAAATCAGGCTTTAAAGTGAGATGAAGGGTCGTCAGTGTGGGACAATTTAAACCAGTTCAACATTCATATGAGAGCAGGTTGGGTCACAAAAACAGAGCCCAGGTATCTTTTTTTATAAGAACCCATGCAGCTAAAAAAAAGTAAAACCCTGAAGGTGTCAGCGCACATCTTTTGGTTAGATAAAAACTCACATTTTCAGATAATCCAGACCATAAAACTTGAAGAAAAGTATGTAAGAAAAACAAATTCTCCACAAATCTACATAAAATAACAAATCTGTTGGTTTGGTGCAGAAGAATTAATGAAGGCAAAACTATGCAGCTTTCATGAGATACCATCCCAAAAAACTTTTGTGGGCAGAAGAGGAGAATTGGAAGTTTGCAGTTCAGCTCTCTGATCTTTATCTAGCCTCCCTGCAGAAACAATCACTGTCCTCTCGACTAGTTTGGAGCGGCAGATTTTGAATTAGATCTCTTCCTTTGAAGGGATTAATGTTCCCAGTCCTCTCCCACGGCTTTATACACAGTCATGAGGGAGAAGGGGGGAGTCCTGCTGGGCTGCAATGGAGCCTTGTTAAACTACAATGCTAGTTGCAGAAGACATGACAAAAAAAGGAAGATTAACCTCGTTTATGTCAAGCAACGGCAGCTGTAGTTTCTAATATGTGCTGAAAAATGAACAAAAAACAAACGAACAAACAAAAAAGCTGTTCCATTGGCGCCAACGATCATATTTAATATGAGGGATTGCTGTAAAGTCAACAACACAAGCCGTTGTTTCGGTCTGCCGGTTCCAGAGGAGTGAATGATGCAAGACAATGACTCGATGCAATCTGCCGGGGTTCCTTAGATTGGAAACTTTTTCAAACTGATTTGTAATGACGTATCTATGATGTGAATTGATTTTATTGTAAAGTGCCTTGAGACGATATCTATTTTAAATTGGCGCTATATAAAAAAAACTGAAATAAACTGATTTACTATGTTTGGAAAATGTTATAGCAACAAAACAACAAAATATATATGTATAACAACAAAAGCACAAGCTGAGGAAAATTTAGAGATGGCGCAGTTATGAATTGACTTATAAATGATTATCTGACTCTTGCTGAACTTGCAGGCAGGCGAAGGAAATAATGTAAGTGTATATAAGCTGGAAAACATCCAAGGACTGTGTTGACCAGATTTGGATATAAAACTATTCACTTTTACCAGAAATTTAGAGGATTACATGTGACGTTTGTGCTTAAATATTATTAGAATACCACAATATTACTTGTTATTAGTTAATAGGCTTAGGAGTTAAGAGGAGAGATAACTTTGGAGTTTGGAGAAGAATTTTGTTTTTAAATTTTACTCACTTTTATTGACATCTTACCTTGGTATCATCGTTGCAGACCTTAAGCTCGTGCAATGGTTGAGCTCAGTCCTTAGATAGGTTTGGATGTCAGTGTCTTATTTGTTTGAACTGCAAAAAGTGTGGCTACCAGTTTGCTGTGCACTGCACTGACTTGTTACTAAGTTCTCACATTCAACAAAGGATGTCGACACAAAAACACTGAAAGATACGAGATGCCTCCAAAAAACAGGAAAACATATTTCACCATCTTCTCGGAAATTTGTACATGTGCACAGCAATGTGTTGTCAGTTTTCTCAGCTTCGAGGTTTAAATGTCAGATAAATGTCTTATACGGTAATCTGCTCTTTCGTGTCAAACCAGCAAGCTGTTAAGAGGAAGCCCATCGTAAAAGAAAATCATGTTTTTGGTTTGATATCTAGTCAAACAACACATACAAATTCATGATTAAGGGGATTCACTCCTTCAGAAATCAGCTGTCTGGACACGCAAGACCGAATTTGCTCATCAGGGCTAAGAAATATTGCTAGCTTCATTTAAGATGATTGTTTTATCCCTACATATAATCTCTAAGCTCCAAATGTCAAGTTTGACCGTTATTTTGTAATAGTCAAGCTCTATCATGTATCAGCTGCTCTATGGGTAAATTATTGTACAATTATTTTGTTGAATTTACTAGTTAAATTATTTATTAGTTAACTGAAATATGCAAATGAGACCGATCCTCTTCATGTATTTTAAATACAGTGAATAAAACTTCAGACTTTCCAGGAAAAGATTACAATGTGGACATAAACAATATTATAATTAGAAGTGGAACAAATTCATACAATAATTAATTTTTTTTTACAAATACAGACTTAAAAGTGTGGCATGCATTTGCTTTCTGCCTCCTATATACCCCTAAATCAAATCTATAGGAGTCTAACATTTTTTTGAATTAATCATTAAATAAATGCCTCCTGAGCGTGAATTATAATCTAAACCCAGCTTTTCTCAAAAGTTCTTTCAAGATCCTTTATTTAAAAATTACAATGACAATAAATATATGAGAATATATGAGCAATAGAAAACCAATGTTTAGTTGTTTAAGCACATTTATTTGGCTCATACAAAACAGCATCACTTCTAGAAATAAGTACAAATTTACAGTAAAAGTAACGTATTCTTCAGGTGTTGTCGGTTTCGGTTCCACTCCAGAACAAGGCAACCTGCGAGAACCAGAGAACAGCGCCACTGCATTAATATTACTGTTATAAAGGCATTTAAATCACACTTTTTTTTAAGTTTATTGTTCCCATTTTGCAGCTGCACGCTTCACACTTCCACTTCTGACCCACAAAGGATCCGTGAGGAAGTGTAAGGATCTTGACAGTCGGAGCAGACTGACAGCCAGGACTTCGGATTTGACAGAGTTGTGGGGCAACGCCGCAACACGAACCCTTTTCTAACTTTCCATATTCTCTGGACAGTTGAAGGGGAAAAAAAACAGGTTCCACATCTGTCTCATAGAAGAGATTTCAGAGGCTGTGAGAATGAGAGTGTGGGAGAGACATAGACGGGGGAGTAGAGGCGGGAGAGGTGCTCGAGGCTACTGGGTACTTGAGCCGCTATAATGGTGTCTCGTATGAGAAAACATCTGTGAATTTCCTCAGTGATCTACAACAAAGTGTAACTCAGAGCAGTCACTCAGCAGACCTTTGAAGTCGCTGTCTGACAGAAAGCTGCCATTGTTCACAGCCCCCAACACACAGAAACTCCAACTTTGGTCTCGCTAATTTCCCCTGCAACGCGATACGACTCTTCCACCGCCCCTGTCCCTCTCTTCCGAGCCCGTGAAGCTCAGGAACCCTGCGTTAGAGCAAACAGCAAAGCCTTGGCAATGTGCAGCGTTGGCCCCGGGTCACAGAGAGGCGGGGCAGGTCACTTCGCCTCCTCTCGGCCCACCCTGGCTGCACTAATCCTGCGTTAAAAAAAAAAGGAAATCTCTGCCTCCTCTGTGATGATGTACAAGGTCCCTGCCTGCAGTCCTCTCTCAGGAAATACTGCAATAAAGGCAACAACCT
Organism: Orestias chungarensis; assembly: GCA_032876305.1. Classification (NCBI taxonomy): domain Eukaryota; kingdom Metazoa; phylum Chordata; class Actinopteri; order Cyprinodontiformes; family Cyprinodontidae; genus Orestias; species Orestias chungarensis. The sequence goes on from JAVLVB010001001.1 coordinate 4,797,950, forward strand.
AAAACTAAGACATCACAGACTTTTAACTGCTGTCAGTGGATTCAAGCAGCAAGCACGCATTTTCAAACACACTGCACAGTCACATTATGATACACATAATCTACATCAAATTTTAAAAAAAGCATTTCAAACATAATGGTAGTTTAAAATTACAGACAGATTTGAAAAACTCTAGAACAGGAAAAGTAAAATACACATATTTGCAGCTACGGTATTCCTGACATGTTCGAAAAGCACTAGAAAGAAGTAAAAAGAAAACAACTTATGAGGTCAGAATTTTGCTTTCAGATGGAGCCACTTTATTGGACATCATAAAAAGAAAAAGCAAACACAAAAGAAAAAATCATAACAAAAGAGAGTTACGCTACATTACTTTAATTCTTTATTTTAAAAAATGTTGGCATTTTACAATCAGTGACCACATAAACATGCTAACATGATTTAGAAAGGAAAGGAAAGTGATGAATGGTTTCCATTGCTTGTTATGAACTCACATCAGAAAAGTGTACACATAGAGACTGAGCATTTTGCCCTTTCTACTTTGTAAAAAAGCTCAAGATGAATTTGATTGGAAGGAGACTTTCTGTGAACATTAGGCTTTAAGTCTTGCCACAGTTTCTCAGTTTGATTTAGGCCCAGACTTTAACTCGGTCATTATACACATACGTTTTCTTTGATGTAAGACAGGGATCTCCACATCTTTCACATGTTTCTCTGCTTCAGCACGCTTGAGTCAAGTCATCAGGTCCTTATCAGGACTTCGGACAACTTGCCAGCTACTGAGGAGGTGATTCGGCCAATTGATTCACCAGCGACACATCTAAAGGTTTCAGGACACCGAACCTTGAAGACTGGGATCACAGACCCCTGATCCAAAGCATCGGTTCTCAAGATTGTTCACTACAGTAGCACAACAAAACAAAGCACCACCATTGTTGGAATGGTAATATAGCAATTGGCCTGGTATGCACCTGTAAATAATACCAGCACTTGTAGATTTTACCCCTTAGCATAGCTTACTTTTTCAGCTGTTATGTCAGCTTGGAGTGGAGAGTAGTAGGAGTTAAAGTGTAGAGTGTGTGGAAGAATTTCATCCAGAAAGATGGTTCTTCTTGGCCTCACTCTAAAGCGTTATGTTATCCTAAGCCATCTCTACAGTTATGCTGCTATAAGCTGCCACTGTTTCTTACTCTGCTCCATAATTTGCAATATCTGCTTTTATTTTAACTGTTAAGTTTTCTCCAAATTTTGTTTCTCTCTCCATTGAAGCCTCACCTAGTGTGGTGCTCTGTCAGCTGTGACGTCTTCCTTGTTGGATGCATCAGCTGAGATGCAGCTTATGACAACTAAACCTTCTCCTTCTCCGGCTATTAACATTTCTCTGGCATATAAAGTATTCCTACATTAGTTTGTCTGCTTTTTTTTGGGGTGTGCTCCGTATTTCCAGACCCCCAGACAGGTGGCCGCTTATTCCGAGCCGGGTTCTGCTGGAAGTTTCTTTGCGTTAAATAGGAGTTTTTCCACTCCACTGTTGCTACATACATGAAGGAATCACGGTAAAGTAAATTGGAATGCATGTATGACTGAAATGAAATGTATTTTCTTGTAAAGCCCCTATAGATGACATGTGATGTGAATTTACACTATATAAGTTTGCTAAATTTTTTTTAGGTACTGAAGTGATCTTCAGATTCAAATTTAAGGTTTGCTTTAGCTTTAAGATATTATCACCACAGGTAACAGACAAACACTTTGAATCACTGTTTGTGTAGTGAATTTAAATATGGATTACTCAATTTTGAAATATAAGCAATTTTTGATGATATTCAAATTGCTTACAATGCACAAGTTCATGCAAAGTAAGAATACAGTAATAGAAAACAGATGAATATAAAATCAGACTCCTGTGGAAGAACGTCCAACTGTACACCGGGTAAAATCTCCTGCTCCTGCTGTCAGAGTCCAAAAAGTGACAAGCTTTCCGTGTTGAGTCCCAAACTGAAACAAGGCCGTGGTAATTCTCACTCTGGTCCAGAGTTTATTCGACGGCAGCTGGTCCCACCACCTGTGACGGCAAAGCCGGTGCAAAACAAAACAGGGTCGCACATTCGGGCCATGCCAAGTCTGCCTGTGCCCCTGCCGGCAGACTGCAAAACCGGGAGAGGCTCATTTTAATTTCACGCTCTGATTTGTCAAAACTAATTTCATCACCCGAGGCGCAGGGAAAACTTTAAGACAATACATGGCACTGACTTTACATCTGTTTTTTCTGCTTTGTATGTGAACCTTTGTGACAGTGGGAGGAAACTGGTTCCAGGTCTGTTTTACAAATGAAAAGGAGGCTGTAACTCTGACCGAAACATTCACTAAGCTCTAAGACGAGCAGCCGGGAAGCAAACTCTTATCCCCGCGCGCATGCGTTTTATATTCATGCAAATTATCACAACAAAACAGCGCATATAGAGCACCCTCAACAAACTGCAGGTGAGAGAAGCCTGAAACAAAAAGCCAATGTAACCCTAATGGCATCCCTGGTCATTAAGAGAGCTTTGATGTATGTACTCAACAGAGTCTTTTATCTCTTTCTTCCACCGTTCCTCTTAGTCTTTGTGTCTCAACCAGGCTCAACCAGTTTCTTTATTAATGTCGTCTTTAGGGAATGTCTCTCTTGCTCAGAGCCACCAACATGCGTCTAAAATGTGACTGATGTTCATCTATGTTGCTCTGTTCGATTATTAGTCAGTAAAGAGCAACAAATATTCACTTAGTTGCTTTTTAAATTGTTTTACCGTCTCCTTTAATTAATACTTTCCAGCATAAAACATGCACTTGTGCTAATTCTTTGCAATTAATACCCTTGCAAACATGTTTACACCTTAAACCTTTTCCACACATTGCAACCTGAAAATTGAGTTTTTTAGTCCCTTTTTTGATTTACTGACACAAAGTAGCACACAATTGTGAAGTAGAAGAAAAACGATGCATGGTGTTGAGAAATTTGGCATGCATTTTTGCATTAATCTCCTTTACTCTGACATCTCAAAATGAAATCCAGTACAGGGAAATTCCCAAAGAGGACAAGGATAAAGTTTTTTTAAAAGTTTAACGCAGGTTTGAGATATTGAGCATATTTTACCGTCTAATCTATCATCATAAAATTTAAGGAGTGTGTGATTTGACTGTCAGCATTAACAAAAGGAGACCTGTAATCAGACTCTAGATGGACTTTACTTATATAGCTCTTCTCTAATCAAACTGACCCTTCGAAGTGCTTTACACTGAAGCCACAGTCACCACTAATACATGCATCGGCAGGCAACCTGGAGTTAAATGCCTTCACCTGGGGACAACTGGAATTGAACCTGCATCCTGCCTGATTGCAATACACTTACTCTACACACTCAGGAACAGCCACCCACTAAAGCAATATGCCCCTTTCGCAATAAATTACAAATACTTTTTCTTCTATATATCAGACAACATGTATGATAAAAAATACAAAATTGTATACAGTGGTTTTGGGTTCTGTTAACTTGATTAACATTTAAACAAATACAGGGACCACACAGTGGCACAGTGGGTACCACTGTTGCTGTGCAGCAAGAAGACTCTGGGTTCAATTCCACCTTGGGTCTTTCTACATGGAGTTTGCATGTTCTCCTTGTGCATGCATGGGTTCTCTCTGGGTACCTCCCAAAACAAAAGCTAAAACATAACTCTTAGGCTGATTGGGCACTCTAAATTGTCCTTAGGTGTGAGGGTGCATATGAGTGGTTGTTTCTCCTGTATGTCTCTGTGTTATCCTGCGGTGGAGTGGCGACCTGTCCAGGGCGTACCCCTGCCTCTCGCCCATTGTAAGCTGAAGATAGGCACCAGCAGACCCCAGCGACCCCACAAGGATAAGCGGGTTAGATAATGGATGGATGGATGGATCGACAAATACAGGTCATTTTGATTAAAAAAAACAAAAAAAGCATGGGAGGCATCAGAGACTTGAGACCATTGAGAGAAGTGATGATGCTTTTCGCGCAATCAAAATTAGGCCAACTTTACAAACATTTAGGATGTGCATATCTGGCAAAAGCAGACCCCCTCAGATAAAATGTGGTTCTGCAAAGTATTGTCTTAGCGCGCTGGATACCAATGCAGGTCACACTTTTCAAAGTTTATCTACTAAAAATATGTTGAAAACAATAAACTGTTTTGCGTCCATTTCTCATAAGCATTTTTTGTGTTGATTTGTAAAACACACACAAAACTGACGAAATGTGGGAAAAGTTCAAGGGGCATAAATACTTCAGCAAGGCACTGTTTGCATTCACGAGAGTGTGAAAAATCAGACACGTGTGAGTATGAAAAGCATGTAAACTGCAGGATTGGAGGAGAAACTCTGCCTTTGAACTCTGTATATAGAAACTGGACAATGTTGGACTAATCGTGCTCTCTCTTTGAAGTGAGACATCACTATTACGTGAAAAGGTAAGCATGTTTTTTTTATTTTTTTTTTTAGAAAAACAAAATAAAGGCTTTTTATCACTTATGGAGGCTGCTGCTTGAGCGATTTCCATAAAATGTGGTTTAAAAAAAAAGGCGGTTTGGATGCATCTTTAATGAATATGCACACAGCACATGAGGTAAATAGCTAAAATGAAAACACCAGCAGTAATGTTACCCACATTAAAGCAGCCCAAACCAGCACACCAGATGTTGTCAGATTTTAATGAGGCTAAAAAACAAGACTGAGCTGGATTTGCAGGAAAGTACCCAAGAAAACACAGGTGCCAGGGCCAGAGACGCTGTTTTCTAACCGTCCCCTTACTGTCCTGCATTCCGCACACACCTCCACAACAACCAGGGAGCTGCTGCTCATCAGGTCAGCGTTTCATAACATTTGCCTTTTGCAGCATATAATCAGCCATCAGCTAGCTATTATGTGGACACCTCTGCTTACCTCCTCTCATATGCTAAAGCAAGCAATCAGCCGGAGGAGTTAATTTGGTAGAGAAAAAAAAACAGGGGGAAGAAACACCCTCTCTGGCACTATTTGTCACCACATTCCAACCTTGTTATTCAAACTAGTGAGCCTATTTAAATTCATCTCCATGGTAAAATAGGGCCGAAATAATCAAGGGAACATGATCACACTTAATTGATTCAGTGTACTTTTATGACGCACTACAGGGTGCTGGGGTGACCTATTTCAGACTGCTCTTCAGAGAACACCAACTATCCCAGCAAGAGAGTAATGCACAATGAGGATTTTAATTATTCTGCGATCTGCGGCTAGGACCGGAGGTGAAATGCATCTGAACCAACTGTGACACCACATTACACCACTGACGGCATTCTGCTGCGTTAGCCTTAGAATTACTGCAGTTTTAAGTCTTTTTAAGTCTTTTTAAGTTTAAGTTAAATTATGCAGTTAGAAATTAGAAAAAAAGGGCAATTTACAGATCCTTAATGTTTGCAAAATATATTAAATAATAAGTTAATATGTGTCATGATCTGTGTTTTTGGTTTGGTTCAGTTTTCTATATTAGTCTTGTTTTATTATTATCATTAATAATTTTTATTATTGGTTATTGTTTACTTTAGGTTATTTTCCATTTCGGTTCAGTTTTCTGTGTTCTCCAGTTTCCCCTGCTCTCTGTCTTCATCTCTGTGTTTTCCCTCAGCTCCATCGTCATCATTCATTCATTCATTCACATCTCTCTATAATTGTCTAATCATGTTCTCCAACAATCCAACCCCGGTTCCTCTATACTTAAGCCTCATTCATTCACTGACTCACCGCTGGATCGTCTGTTCACCTCCCATCTCTCTGCGCCATCTGCTGCGGTTTCCTCACCGTCTCCCCGTAAGCTTTTTCCCTCCTGCTCGGTGGTTCTCTCTCCATCTTATTTCTCCTCTGGTCCCGTCCTGGTAATTACTTTGGTTTTTGTGTCCCTGTAGTCTCCGGTTTCCCGTGCTTCCTCCCCCATCTTGCTCTCCCCTGTTCTCTGTGTCAGTTATTTTCCTTTACGGTATTGTTCTTTGAGGTCTCCGGTTTGCCTTACTTTCTGTTTAGGTTTATTAGTTATTTCCTCATTTGTTTAGCCCCGTCGTCGTCTCGTATATTTATTTTCCCTTCCTGTGTTCTTACGCTGTTTTTTTAATTTCGATTGTTTTGTTTATTCAAGTTTGAAGTCCCCGCGTCCCGCTACAGTTCTCGTTTACGTTCCAGTTCTGCATTATTCCTGTTCCGTTTCCGCTTGTCTTGTTCCGGTTTATGTTCTGTTCATTATTCTTTTCCACAATAAATTATTTACCCTCACAATTCCACCTCTGCTCGAGTCATTGATCGTAACCTTACAATATGTCTCTTTAATAGTCTATTTAGCTGTATGTATAAACAATTATTGAACTGTTTTCATGATTATCCCAATGTAGAGTCACAATTCCAGCCTAATGCTTCTAACAACTTCATGATATGTATAAAACAAAAGTGCTTAAAGTTTCCTGAAATGGAGAATTAATGTGGATTTTTTTTATTTACTATTACCAAATTATTCAAATTAACTTGTTTTGCAACAATTCTGATTTTCCAAGTAAATATTGTGCTTTAGTATTTCCAGTTTTAACTACTACGCCTAAATGCTTCCTGTTACCTCTGGGCTGATAACCCATATCAATGTTTTTCAAAGGTTAAAAGCCACTAAAATTAAGGTTGCATTAAAGTAGCCTTTTGTACCCTACATGTAATTTAGGAATTTCTATCCATTATAAAGTGAAGTGTAAAAAAAAATACGTGTTGGAGTTTCTTTGATTAAGGTAGTATTTTTAAACACATCCAAAAGTGAACAGATCACAAGAGATTTTTCTTATGTATTCATCATCTAATCTGTAAAACCCTTTCGAAGGGGATAAGCAACATTTGGCTAATTCATTTAGAGTTGTTTAGAGTTTTATTTTTCTTTATGGGAGAAAGTATGATGCGGCGCTGAGCCTCACCACATATTGAGTTACAGTACGCAAACAAGTGCTTTATCACTCATGGGCTTTCATGAAGGTAAAAATCCTTAAAATATGTTAGGATGCAACAGAATGTCTTCTTCAGCTTAAGCCTGTTTCTATCCATTTGCTGCCAGCGTGTTACTTTGTCTTGTGAGGCAAATCTATGCCGTTATCGGTAGCCTTAGATATGGAGATCTGCTTTAACAGTTTTAAAAGCTGGACATACTGATGGACGTTTAAACGTCGTTCAGAAACAAGCAGTTGTTACATTTATAGACGCGAGAAAATCAAGCCTTCTCTTGTCTCTTGTGTTTACAGAAGAAGCCATTGTTTCCTTCAAAAGTTATTTATGCTAGAACATCTTTAACACTCAGTAAAAAAAAGAAAAAAGAAAAAGTAAAAAGATGCAGAAACTCTTAAAAAACTGAGATGATGTCTCTGTTATACCTAATTTATGAACGTGGTTGTTTTAACAGCTTTTAAGTACATCATTTAATCAATTTCATACTGTTCAACATAAACGCATGTCGATATTAAGTCATTTGTAAATTATGAGTACTTCTTTTGCAAGTCGCTTTGGATGAAAATGCTAAATACGTAAATGTAAATGTAAGTCACAATGTATTTTTTGGGATGATCTCTCTTTCCTGGAGGTTCCTAGAATCTCTAAAAGTAGAATGGAAGCAGATCTTTTAGTCATTGGGCTGCTCTCTCAGTTTTAGTCCATAAGGTGAACACCTTATCTAGTTTTAAGGCTAGCCTTTAAACTCTCATTTTTGATTAAGTTTAAAGGGATACATAATTCTCTTGTAAAGTACCTTGAGATGACATGTGTTTTGTTATTGTCCTATTTAAATAAACTGAATTGAAACTGAATAAACAGAGCCTTAAAGGTGTGCTTCAAATTTTTATTTGAAAAATAACTTTAGCAGCTATTTATTAATATTCGGACAGGTTGTGAGTGAGTAATTTTATCCCTTCGAGTACATTCATAATCTTGATATGATCCAACATAAAAATTAGTCTTAAGTCGTTGTTCTAACTTGTTGGCATTTAATAATGGGGTTGGCTTTATTGCAAAGTAATGTAAATGAACAGCTATTGTTAATATCCCAGCTTGCTGATCTGGTTCGGGGAGATTTATTTTCAAGCTTTAAGCCCGTTCATTTCAGAAAACAGATTTGGAGAGTGCGACCATTCAGACGGTCCCGTCTGGGTCAGTTTTCCTTCCTGTTTTTTTTAGGCCAGCTCTTGACTGATCGTAAAGACTATATTTATGTCACACACATTCATTGGAAATATCAGACATTTTGTGAAATGTCAGGATGTGTAGCACACGTGTAATCAAATATGATATAAAGAGAGACAGAAATGTAGCATTACCAGAGGATTAGGAACATCCAGCTCTGCCTCCCCCCTGGACGTCTTCCACGTGTTTAAAGATGCGATGCGTAAATTCAGTGTTTTTTTACCATAACATTTTGAAATCATACCAAAAAATGAAATCATTGCAATAGATGAGTGGACAAATCAGTTGACTTTTAGTTTGCAGCTAAAAGTCATTCAACGGTTTTTACAGAGACTCTGAACACGTTTTCAGGTTAAGATTTAAGAAACAGTTCTCGCTCTGTGGACACGAATTAAACTTTGTGGGTTTGAGTAAAAAATTGTTACGATGACGTCACTGCGCGGAGTAATCGACCCACGATAACATCAAACACAGCCCGCTCAAATTTAAAGATGGCGGTAGACAATGGACCGGGTGGAGCAACAGCCTCAGGTGAAGCATCACAGGTAAGATCAATAAATATCTATATAAACAAGTAGTTGCTCCACCTGGAGCAGGCTGTGTTTGATTTTCAATTTTCAAGTTGGAACCTGGAATCTGAGCTCTGACGAGACTGGAAAAGCCGAGAAGGTTAAGCTCTCTGATGGGTTGTGTTTGGTTTAAACAAGTTAAGTAGCTGGCACTAAAATAAATAACGAAAATAACTGTTCAGCTAAACCTGAACTGAATGATTGACTTTATCCAGTAATATACGGTTTGAGATTCTTCAGTGTTTGAAACTGATTCATACTTTGGGAACTGATCCACTTTTGTTTATGAAAATAAAAAGGACTTTTCATGTGAATATTGCTAAAAGCTTGTCTGTTTCAAACCATGAAAACTGAACACTTTTAATAAATTATAAATTTTGAAGTAAAATAAAAAATATATCTCTACATCATGGGTGCCCGATACGAGAGGTGTTCCGGTCGGTCGCACACCGTCAATGAATGTAGATTAGCGCATCCATCCTTCTGTTTTTTTTAAATTTACATACCGGACAGCAAACTGATGCGCATTTACACGCGAAAACACACGCTAAGTCTACGCTGGCGTTGCATTAGCCGCCCTAGCATACGGTGTCGCGTAGGGAGTCTCCCAGTCTCTTAGCAGAGTCGGAGAGGAGTTAGAGGCCGGAGTTGCACCAAAACCCCCTGAACTCTAAACATACATTATATATATATATATTAAAATTTATACATACATATATATATATATATATATATATATATATATATATATATATATATATATATATATATATATATATATATATATATATATATATATATATATATATATATATATATATATATATATAGATTTTAATTTAAATTATAGTTCATTCTAAAAGGACAGAATAAGCAAAAATAATGATTTAAAAATATTAAATAAATAAATAGCTGTAGAGCTTTTTTTGTATTGTTATTTTTATTATGTGGTGATGGTCGTGGTGGGCTCTTAAGTGGCTCGCAAGCTCCAAAAGTGTGGGCAACCCTTGCTCTACATAGTAGTTCTACAATTTTCTGCAAATACAGTTAAACCATGTTATTTTTTGCTCAATGTTATAAAGGTGTGAGCATCTCATTCCAGCCTATACCCACTTCCTGCACTAATATAGGGGAACACTTCCCCTTAAAAGAGATGCATAAAACTAGTTCCCTTTAAAAAAAATCTGTGGTCGCTCAAAACAACAAACAGCGACGTTATGGTTGACAAATTACAGGCTCACAACCGCAAACCTGGTGGAGTCCCAACCGTCTACCGTGCTAATTTTAACTTCCAGAAGGTTTTACTACTTCCACTCCATTAGATCATGTAGTTACCATGGTAAAAAATAGTTAAAAACACATATAGATCGCCTGTAATGTCCTCATGCAACAACCGGTGTTCAACACCGAACACTTTGGTCTTCTTTAAACTCACCAGGATTGCTGTAAATCCAACCTAAGTGAAGCCGGTCTAACTATGAAGGCAGACCTCTAATGTTTTTCCTGCTGAGCATAAGGAGGATGAGATCCTCACTCATACCACCCTACTCTTCCTATTAAGATCAAAATCTCTTCTCTGGCCCTCGGGTGTCAACAAAAGGGAGATGCAGTAAATGATATGCAAATTGAATATAGGGAAGAAGAAAAAAAGCTCCACAAATCAACTTGCCAGCCCTGCTTTTCCGACACTCCACATCTTAAAAGATTTTTTTTTCCAGTATTTAGGGTAAAATTAAAAGTGAGGTCCATCTCAGCCTCTGTGAAGCTCCGTTTGCCGATTCTCGGCTCTCAGACAGCACAAAACCCCTTAAACTAAAGGCAACTCACAGAGGGAAATCTTGTCGAAAGACTTCTGGATTTTGCTGGGATTTGTCTTTGGATCAGTGTTAGACGGGAGACACGAGGCTCGGAAATAGGCAGATGTTTCAATTCTATATTAATGCCGTTTAGGCTGAGGTTTTGCTGCCTGCAAAATGAGGAGATTCTCATTGGAACTGTGAAGCAGAGCTGGAGAATGTGTTCGTTAAAGACGTAATCCACATGTGTTTTGTTGTTGTACGCACTTAGACAGATGAAGACAGAGTTTCTTACCTCACATTTTTAGAGTTATCTCTAAAAAATTACATATTCATGAATCTATCAAGAAGTAATGAGGATGTAAATGGCTAAAAAAGACATTAACTGTTAATTTCAGCCATATGGGGCTTTATTATTAAAACAATTGTTTTCCACACCTCCTACATATGATGATGTTTTCCTTTTGTTATGGCTGTTATGATTAAGGTGTTTCATAAGGAAACATCTGTACAGTTTCACACAAATCTGTCACCTGAGCAATATGTTGAACATATGGCAGGATTTTATCTACAACTACTAATAATAATATTAATAAAAAACAATCAATTGATTTTGCCTTGTTTTAAAAGCAATTAAAAGCTAAGAAAAAATCTGTGTGCACAATTTCCAGAATCCCTTTCAATGTTTAAGCTGAAGTCAAATGCAATGAAAGGAGATGTAAGAACAATCTTTAAAGGAAAACATTTTGCATGACATGAGAATGTTTGCAGATCTTTCACGATGCGAAAGGACTTAAAGAAGAAAAAAGTGATTTAATGCAAAAACGTTGCTGGGTTTATCTTTTTGAGACACTTTTGCTAACTTGGTGAGATTGTTTATATATTTAGTGAGTAGTCGGACTTCTCTAGTGATAATTTTCCTAAAAGCTAACAGCGTCCAAGTCTATGAACTATTTGTAGTGCTTTTTTTAAGCATAAATGATCTGTACACTTCAATAAGCGGCAGGTTCTGCCGTTAACCATCACCAAGCACTCACAGGCGCCCTGATCCTCGGGTGGCTTTAGTGAGAACAAGAAATCTTCAACCTTACTTGTCCAGACCACAAATCAGTGACACATGTGCAAAGTGACTGCCAGCTGAGTAATTATTGCTGTAGATATTTAGTTGAACCATTAGGTTTAAAACCAAATAATAATAATAAAAAAGAAAAACAAAAGAAAACTATCTGTACGATAATGACCTAAAAAAAAGTGAGTAAACTACTCATACAAACGCCTTTGGATGAACAGAGGAGGGCACACTGTCTGTGCAAGTTGCTCATCCTGCACCAGTTCTACTTGTTCTCTCCACCAAAGCACTTCCAACGCAGAGCAGTTTTCTTTGGAGTGTCTGTCTGTCTCTGTCTGATGTGTCTTTCTTACCGGCTGACACGGCTGCCTCAGCGTTGACTGACGAGGGGCCCGTTGGAAAGGATAGGGGGAGGTTCTGTGGCGTGCTCCTCCTCAGGTATAGACTCCGCGGCTGACAGCAATTTGTAGTACTCGTCCTCTCCGTCCAACACTTTGATTTGACTGTGACGTTAGAGAAGACAAGAGTAGAAAACTTAGATAGAGGGCAGTTATTTTTCATAATCTGAGGACAAGGAGGCAAGTATGCAGACGCAGCAGGGATGTGGTTAGGTGTTAAGACCAGCAGCATCATTTATAGTGCAACGTCAGGCCTTTAACAATTAAAATGAACATTATGACAAAGGCCTAATGCCCCCCCCCCCCCACATATAATGACGCAGAGCCTCCTCTCATAAAAAAAACGTGTTATTTTCAGCTCGCCATTTACATTATAAGAAAACAACTCCATTTCTGGATTTCCTATCCCACAACGGGCCTGCTCTGTTTAGAGTCGCTGTAAGTAGGGAAGCAGTTATTTACCCAAGTTTTCTCGGCTTCCTCTTGCTCCCCTGGTGATCTAGAGTTCTCTGAGGAAAGGGCCAAGAGCACACAGTCAAAAGATGAGCAGAGAGTCATTAATTTTTAATTCAAAGTGATTTTGTGTTGAATGCGAGCAGATGCTGATAATATCAGAAGTCACAGCATAATTTTTTTTCTGATCAAAGGGATCAAGTGAGTCTGATGAAGCATGCATCTTGCTCAGCTTTGATAAACCACATCAATTATTCACCGTGAAGGCAGACATCCTGACATGAAAGCAACAGATAAAGAGCATAAGCACATGTTCAAGACAAGAGGCAGAGGAGCGTGGGGGTGGGGCTCCAGGGTCTGGCACAGGTAGGTTTAATTGTATTATCATGTGGAACCAAACTCAGACAAAGGCCTTTATCGTCACTTTGAACTCACATCTAGCTGGTTGTAGTACAGGCTGTCTTCGGGGCTGTTGAGCAGCTTGGGCTGCTGGCCACGGCGACGAGAAGTCCTCTGCTGCGGCTTCGTCACTGAACCTAAAACAGAAGAAGATATGAGGGCAGCAATCCAAGCAGGCTGAACAACAACAACACGCACCAGTACGACACCTAAGATGATGACAGTAGCAGTAAGCAGGAACTGCCTTCAACTCCTTTAATCCGCAGGAAGCGACTGAAATGCATTAAAATTCACTAAAACGCAATTCCATTGATGAGATGACTCAATAACAGCTTAATTTTACAAAGATCCACACATATAAAAAACTTAAAATTGTATCTCTCCTAACAGGTGCACAGCAGGATGTGTTGGTATTTTTCACACTAGTGCATAGGAAGCAGTCAGATGTGTGAAACTCAGCAGCGCAAACCAATCAGATGAGCCATTAACAACAGAACTATTGATTATGTTCCAATTATAAGTTAACCACAAATAATGCTACAAAAGTTGCAACAACTCTGCAAGAGATTAATACTTAAGTTCAGGGCCTTAATAAAGCATTCTTAACCTATTATCCCATCTCATTTTACCAAAAAATTAAAGGTGTTTTAAGAGGATTTTATCTGATTCAAACAGAGGAGCACATAAGTCGGAAGTGGATAGATATACGTTAAATAAATTACATTTAAAGTTATGCATTTAGCAAATGTTTTTATCCAAAGCAATTTAAAAAAGACGGTTAAACATTGGACTAAGATTTACAAATTACAAGCAGTAGTGGTTAAACATATACCATATTTTTCTCTTTAAATTTTGATTGACTCTTTGGATGTATGAAAAAATAATACCTATGTATTTTAAAATGATTAGTGGGAAAACCTTACAGGCATTCCAGCCTTCAAATCATTTACTTTATACTTGCTTGCCAGCTTTTTTTACATAATTTCATTGGTACTTTGATAATTTATTTAATGCTCTGAATCTTTAAGACTAGACGGTATCTATGCCATCACCCTAATCTCTTTCCTTAGACTCTTGAATTCAAGTCAAAACTCTGGCTTGTTCACTTTAAGGATGTTAAACATGTCTAAAATCTTAGAAAACCAACTCCGCATACGGGCATGAAAACACCATCCCCACCGAAACAGGGTGGTGAATGAAGCTTATTGAACAGTATTCCAAGAAGAGGAAGCAAATGACTCTACGTAGACTAAGGTAAATGTTCTCCTTCTAGCAGGACAACAACCCTAAATTAAAGGGGGTAAAAAAAACTACAGTCCTCAAGTTTTGGCTTTCTGCAGGTATTTAATGTGTTTTTGCTCCAACAGTGCTGATTGCAATGGTTAAAGACCTCTTCACTTCCTAGATCAGAGAATTTGAACCGTTTATTTAGTTGAATCGGTTTAGCATTAAGCACATGACTATCTTTGGATACTGCTTGTTTAGATTATAATTCTTTAAATTTAGGATAATCAAGTCAAACTCCAGATCTAAATCAAATTGTTAAGTGCAGCAAAAAGCTGCTCTATAAGCTATTTTTGAGTGAAGTATGACTATAAATTATTGCAACCCTATGTAGATTTTACTTTGGGAAAAATGTATCCCAATTACAAGAGATATGTGTTCTTGTAAATAAAGAAAATCTAATAAAATGGTGTATATGTAACTATCAATAATATGTTTTTATAAAAGGTTATTTGCTGGTTATTTGGGTTTACTGCTCTATTACAACATCCATTTAAAGAAGGAGCAAAACTCACCCTTGTTTTACTATTATGTACATTTGAACTGGAGACATGTCCTATATTCACCCATTCACATGTTGGGTAGTGCAGTGTAAATCCTGAAAAAGGCATTTAAGATGGACACATTAATGGATGGATGGATGGATAAATAATGATTTCCCATCGTTACCCAACCTTGATCAAAAAAAATAATTCACAAATTACAAAATCCGAGACACACGACGGCTTCTATTTTTAATGCCCAGTAACATTTAATCTCCCTACAGAACCAACGATTCTTGATCATCTCCTTCCAACTCACCCATGCCTACCTTGACTAAAGCAGCATTTGCTCTTTCCATCTTAACACTACTTTGTGCTCACTTTGAACAGACTTCATCACATCTCAATCCGGCACATCAAAGAGCGGGGTCCCCCCTCCATGGCGTCAATCTTCCCTCGGCTTTCTTGATGTTATTCAAACCAGCACGAGTTTACTAAAGTCACACTTGTCAGTTTGGAGATATTGGCTAACTTGTACCGTGAATCTTATCTACCCATGCCTCGGAGGCGTTAACTGCCCACTGTGTGAATCCTTGTTGCCCATCAGTTTCTGAAGATACTTAGAAAATGTTCATAAATGCAAGGGGAAATAATGCTTCAGGGGTAGAAAGCAGTTTAAATACAGTTGGCTGCATTAACACCACCTTCAGAGACTTGGTAAAGTATTCGTACACCTAAACTTTTCACATTTTCATATTTAAACAGAAATGACATCCCACTCAGGTGAACTATAAACTTCATAGGTGACTTCGGTAGGTTGTTTATCAGTGGCAACCCAGTAAACAGGGCTAAATATAAAATCTAATTTATGATGACACCAGATTTTGATGATATATTAAATAAAAAGGTGATAAAGCAGGTTCATGTTTCTGATTGTTATCTGCCCAAAATTTAAAAAGGAGAATGGGGAGTAAATGCTTCTGCAAGACACTATATCGATCCAATTAAAAGCTAAAACAATAGCTATTGATTACACGATTAGAAAATAAATGACCAAAAATTATTTTATACAGTCAAAATATGTAGTATTTTACTAAAAGCTTGACCTCCAGTACCGGATTTATCTGATCACATCTTTTTCAGGGTCTCATTGAACATTGGTGTGTTGATGTGATGAAAAGGCTGTGCAAGTAAATATATTTAGTGAAAAATGGGATTTAACAGATCTAATGTTCGAAATTATTCGACAAAAGTCTGGGCTCCTCAAGTCCACAAGGATGTTGTGCTTGTGTTTCTGTTTTATACATGCCCATAGTTATCCGTAGAATCATTTAGCTTAGAGGGAAGATATGCATTAGCTTACGTTAAAGGTATAGGAGAGGATCTTTTCAGTAGAAAATCCCATTGAAAATGACAGCCAATCAAAAACGACCGGTGGGGAAAAATAACTGGCTATCAATGCGGAAATAAAATTACCGGATGGCGTATATCACTAATGTCTCCACCCACCTCACCCGTACAACTCGCGCTCATGTTTGAATTCGCACATGCGCAGATTGTTGTTTAGGAAGTAAAACGGGACGGACAAGACGCATCATTCACCATTGAAGAGAGGTTCTCCCCGTACAGTAGCGAAAATGGAAGCTCGCAAGTGAAAAACCATGTTAGAAGTTCCTGAGAAAAAAAGAAAGATGGCTGCAGAGATGAACAAAACACGAGTTTGTCTCAGAGATTACTGCTTTGTGCGGTGGCGGGCATTGAAAGCCGAAAAGGGATTCAAAACCGATCAACTCGTAGTGGAGTTTCTGCTAGACAGGTAATGTGCTTATACCTGCTCATTTAGAAGGATTTGTGTTGATTTGACACAAGTGTTATAATTGCTACGCAGGGTCCGTCAGAAAACGCTCGCTGTGCAGCCTTTATGTGGAATTACTACCCAATGGCGTGATTATTTATCACTGATAATCATTAAATACTGTAAAATGTTCTTGTACAAGCGTTTTCCAAAACAAATAACCTTTTGGTAGCTAATTCCGATGCGGCGCCAGAGGCTGTGGTCCCGCAGATATAGACTGCACGTGCTGAGGACGTGCGCGCTCCCGATATAGGGGGCGTTACTGGAGATGAGGTGGTGCATGCGCAATGTTGAGAAAATCAGAATGAGCTGAAGATCCCCTCCTATATCTTTAATATTTGTTGCATTAATTATATCATTTTGCTTTACTTAGATAGTACACAAAATCAATAAGATGAGATATGTTTTAAATCAGGAGTGTTCAGCTGTACAACTATCTGAGTAGGGAAGTATGTTCAGTAGGTCAAGCTTGATCCCAGACATTAGCAGAACCTCGGTCTACATACATCTAGGAGAATCTGAAAGATTCGGCCTTCCAAGTTTGGGAGGAAGATTAAATTCTTTGTTTCATTAAGTCAAGACCAGCTTGAAACTGTTCATATACTGTACGCCCAAGGTCTTCATCTAGTATACAAATTCAGAATTAAGGCTGAACAACCAGACTTTTAATGTTGGCAATATTAGACCTTTTCAGGGTTTATTTATGTTTTACCTAAAAGTTGCCAGAATTCTGTAATTATTTAACTTGTTAGTTTGTTCTTTATTTTAATCATATATTATTTTTGTAAAATTTTGCTTGATGACCTAAATCAAATCATCTAAAGACACATGAAGGGGTTTTTTTCTCCTTCCAGTCCAGAGAGGATTGGGGTGGAGTCTAGGTTTATTGATTCCAACACCATACTCACGTATGTTGACTGAGATAATTTTATACTGACCTATAAATGCAGGTAATTTCATTAAGTGCAGAGTTGTTGATTAACATGAGTAACGTATGTGGTACACCAAACCTACCAATATCCTTTCACGCTACATCGATACAATGAGACAGAAGGTTCTCTGTCAGAAATACATCACAACTAAATGGAGATGCTTACTTTTATAAGCTATCGTAGCAGACTGGATATCATGAAAATAACATACTGGCCAGATCCATAATCTAAAAAACAGATCTTTGTCTCTTTATTCCTTCCAATAAAACTACATTTTAGCCTTGTTACGCAGCAGGCTGGGAATTATATCATAATTTTAACTTCGAAAGATATTTTGAAATACTATGAATATTTTGTTTCTGTCTAGAGTGCTTTTTATTTTATAGATACATAAGTTTTGACAACTAGAAATACTTACAACCATAACACCAGTATGATCTCTTTTATGCAGATGATACAGTGATGTTCACACAAGCAAGAAGAGTCTTTGATTGTTTGAAAAGAGGGAAAAAAACTGTATGCATGATGTTTTTAACCAGTTTCCTCCTGAACTCAATATTGTTGGTGGATCATTTTCCTAATTGTGTTATGCTCTATGGGAAATCTACTATTTATTGAACCAAAATAGTTTGTGGTATATTAATGATTGCAGTGTCGCAATTTCATAAGGCAATTTATCATATTTCTGTTACTTTTCACTTATATTTGTGTATATTAATAATTGCTCTACAAGTTTTGCCATATTTACTTGATTAGTATTACTTAAAATGTCTTTCCATATAGACTTTCTTCAGCTGTATTTAGTATCTTTTTTCATTCTTTTGTTCTGTGTGGTTTAAGATTTTGCTATGTTTCTATTCAATTGTTATGTGAGTAATATTAGGCGTAATTTCTTCAGATGTTAATGTAATGCATAGCTGTAATAAACTGGAAGTAGGAAGTTATTTAATACTTTCCTGTTTCTATCAAACTTTTCTAGTCGGTTTCTTTTTTAAGACCATAGTTCAGCCTCTATCCTTATCAGTCAACTTCCTTTCTCAGCTGTTCCTAATCATCCAATTTCATTCTGCACTCCTTCCTTAAACATTGCTACTGCTAAGATAGAAGGTAGTTTTTCTATTAAGGATACATAGTATGACGATTATAAGCTCCTGTCTGCCTTTTGCTCCATCCCAAACCCAGAAAGAAATCGTGTGTATTTGGTCAGTTAAATGGTCTCCAAATGCCCTGGATGCACATCATGTGTAGCTTTAGTGGCAGTTCACAGAAAATTGTGGGAAAATTAAAAAGACTTGAAACAAAAGAGTAAGGAAAATGTTGTTAATTGTATTCAACATTATTACAGAATTTAGAAATAGATCCAGAATAAATCTTTTTTTCATATTGTGCAGCACTATTCTGGACCCTACCCTGTTTCAAAACTCAAAGACAAAAAATGTGCAATGTACCAAAATCCTTACATTTTATTGTCAAATTTGTAAATATATGAGGCCCTACTGTATAAATGAATGTTTATTTAGTGATGGTTTCTCAAACTGATTATGGTTTTGCCTGTTGGCCATTGATGAACAGATCATTTACTGAAACAAATGAACAATGATGCTCTCAAAGATTTGCATGAATAATTTGAACATTTTGAAAGGATTTAATTGAGTTTAAATATTCTTTTTTTATGTTTCAGATCATGCATGGATTTGTGCCATCTCCTTTATAAGAGACTTTAAAAAAAAAGAGGACTAAAAGACGTGTTTGCAGACAGACATCAAGTGTTTTGTTCAACAGTTTTATCAAATTTAAGAGGGTTTGTTGCAGAAATGGTGGCTCTGCCACTGGATCTCCTTCTGCCAATCAGGTCCAAAATTCAGTCTCACACTTTATCCGTTCTGACCTGCGGCGATTACAGCGTTCTGCAGATCAGAGGATAGGTCAAGCCTCCCATGTCTTTGCGTCTGTTTGGGAAATCACCGCCATTTGATCTGGGCCAGCCCCAGAGGAATGCTGCTCCTTCAGATATATTACAGCCCCGGAGGCTGCCAACAGGCCTTTGGGATGGGTGTCCCGCTCGGACATTGGCAGGCGGAGCCGGGAAAGGGGTCAGGCGGTGACTTGCATCGGGGGCTTGCTAAATGATGGTGGGTAAGATCTGCTGTTTTGGGTGGGAAGAAATAATAGTCAGCTGGGAATACAGAGGCAGCCCATCTCATGCAGTATTGATTTCTCCATATCAAAAGAAAGCCAAGCAGAGTTTGCTCTTCGCAGTGAGAGACTTACATATTCTACATGTTTGCTCCTTGAGATAAAAAAAGGGCTGACATTATTTTTGCGATAGGTGCCTCTTTCATTTTCAAAGAGCGGCAGATGAGCTCCGTTACATCTCCAAATACCACTTTGAAATGTCTTTAAAAAAAAACAAGAATTTTTCTCAGAAACAACATAAAAGAGACACTGAAAGGGATTTTTAGTGGAATAAATTAGAGATGTATCGATTTACTTCAAATATCACGTGCAGCAATCACCTGACTATTCCCAGTCAAACCATTTGGGCTTTGTTTATTCAGATGGAGAGAGCAGAGGCACCAAAAGGCATGGTTTAGAAGGAAAAATCATCAGTAAAGGCCTTTGATGTCTAAATGAAGCATGTGCAACCCAGACCCCTCTCTTTACCTCAGCCTCTTCACACACACACATCCACACACAGTAACATGCACATGAAACCAGGCACAAATACAGGCTTTAGTCTGCACAGATATCAGAAGAGGATTTCCAGAACTTTGCAAGGAAAGATTCTGTCATTTTCGACAAAGCTCCCAAAGCGGCGACTCATGTGCTTTAAATTACAGGAGCAACTGATCAAATGTAGCAGATATTGCAAAAAAGAGGGCACTTCCTGCATCTGTTTTCACTAACGCAAGCAGAGGATGTTGTTACTTACAAGCAATTTTTCACACTGAAATCAATCATCTGGCTTGACAGGTTTTTTTTTTTGGGGGGGGGGAACTTTGACTTCAGGAGAAATCTTGTTTGTTAAGGAGAAATCCCAGAATAAATGAATCGTTTGTAATAATCTTTTAATATAAGCTATTTGTACCTTATCACCAGGAGAATCTATACAGAAATAAGTAAGTGTGAGGGGATGAACAAAAAACCCAAACATGCAATAGTTCATTTATGTAAATAAAAGTTAGTGTTCTTTCTCTCTGGATTGAACGGATATCCAGTTTTTTTTTAATGAACTGCAGATGTGCAGATGCACACCCTTTTAAGATGTTCACATTTGGTGAGCTCACAATCACAAAATTCAGTTTATCGTATTTGGACAGCAGCATTTTACAGTAAGGAAGAAACAGACTGCAAGATTTGCAGCTCATTTCTTTATCATATAAAAATCTGTGCCATGTACTGCATTTAGTTACATCAAATTCACGCAGTTGCCTCTTGAAGTAACCAACTAGTGCGTTGAACCATTCAATTAACTTTTGGTTCTTTGAGGATTTAAAGTGAAGCTCTGGCCAAGTTTTCAAAACCAGTATTTTCCTGTACTTTCCATTAACTCTGAACAGATTCCTAATCTAACATTCCCCACAGCGTTATGCTGCTACTATCAAGTTTCAACCAACTAAAAATGTCCAGTGTTAGTTTTCCACCACAAGAGTTTTTGATATAGGCAAAAACAAACAAATTTTACTCTCTGATCTGATCGGAGCACCTGTTGTGTGAACTTGACTTTTCATCACGCTCAGTTTTTACAGGCTGTATTCCATTAATGCCAGATTTCTGGTGTCCACCTGAGCTGTGGGTCTGTACAGCTCCCGCAGAGCAACCAGTAATATATGATCAGATCAGTTTAGTAGGACCCTCGTGCCTTAGTAGGATTGTCGGTTTGTCATCTGTTTCTGAAGGATGGAGTGAACAACGCTCTCTCGAAGTTTGTAATTGTTAGTTTAAAAAGTTTTTTTTTGAATGTTTGCGAGGCGTTCTCTCAAGAGAAAAAAAATGAAACGGTATTTAGTGCATACTTTTTGCACCTTGCTTTTACGTCTGGGCAGATTATTCTGCTGGGATTGTGATGATGAGTAGTTTGGAAGTACATCCTGTTAACTACTCCCACTGACATTAAGAGGATTACGTAGGTAGCGTCAGACGCAGGCAACTCCTTCCGCTAACTTGAGTCTTTCCTATCCCCTCTAAATCTCCGCTGCCGCTATGTGGAGCCTGTAATTTGCCTAAAACTCAAGGCATCCGACAGAGACGTGGCGATACGTGGAGACAGTTAGATGAATCAAAAGGCTGAGAGACAACGAGAGGGTGGGAGAGTATTTGTCTAAAGAACACGGAGAGGGTGGATCACTTGTCTGACAGATGCTTGTTGATACAGTGATGCCGCTGCTGCTGATTTGGAGCTGCTGGAGGTTTGCGGAGCAGCACCTGGTGGCTGCGAACCTTGCGGGACAACACGTGGGAAGTCGAAGGAGGAAAGGGGAAAACAAGATGAGGTTCCGATTGTGACCTCGATGCGGGTAAAAGCTGCAGCTCAGAAGCTCTGAAGGAGCTCAGGGCGACACACAAAATCAATTCCTATTGACTCGAACCGTGTTACACATAGAGCAGGGGAACATAAGAACAACGCCATCTTTCTCTTCTTCTTTATTAAACAACCAGGTTAGCCACCTTCCCTTCCCAGGCACAGACGTAATTGGGGTTTGTGTTGTGGCTCCACTCTATCCGTCTCTCTCTTGACAAAAATGTTTACCACAACTATAATCTGCAGAAAGCCTGTTAACATAAGTAGCTCGGCTTTCATAAATTATAAAGTCAGCTCTGACTGATCCTCGGCACCATCCTGTTTACCACGCTGAGCGCCATAAGCAGCACTCTGATCATATCTGCCACTTGCTAGCAGAAAGCTTTCTCTCTCTGCACGCCTCTGTGACTCACTTCTCCGAACGTGCTGTGTTAATATTTAGGCGGCTGACAGGTGACGAAGGAAGGCGTCGTCTCGTGTGTGCGGCTTACATGACAACATTCTGTATATGTGGCTTTTTTTTTACTGACAAAACACGGGAAATCAAAGGTTAGTGTTGCTTTGGTGTACAAAGTGCTTTAATGCTGTTTTTCTAACTTGAAACACAGGCGCGTGAGCGTTTATCTGAAACAGGGAAGCGGCCCTGATTAGCTTGGTGTCAGATTTAAAGGAAAAAAATTAGTTGGATCACGTGGAAAAGACCCAGCGTCCATCTGGTCACGCCCCCCTCTGTGTTTTACCATCATGGAGGCAGCCAGGAGTGTCTGTGTGTGTGTCGATGTGTCTGGAGGGGTGGAGTAATTCGATTTCCACAGCTAATTTTCTGTTTTTCCCCACTGGTGTCCCGAAACAGTGCGGGTCATGCCGCAGCCCCAATGCAATCACCAGGGGCGACAGCAGGGTGAGACGCAGGAAGGAGCCTGCTCTGAAAACATCTGGCAGGGGGCAATGCTTCCACGACTCGCTCAAAGGCCCCTCAGATCTGCGGGGATCAAAGCGTGCCCTGGGTGCCTGAGCCACCGTGGCCTCCCTCAACATATTCAAATGGGGTTTCCTGAAGACGCCACAAGCAGACCTCAGAATGTAAACGAGGCATGGGCAACAAAGAATGCCTCAAAATCTGTGCAGCCTTCCCGCCGAACTAAAGTCAGTGGAGAGGCCTGGCGATTTAAATACATCTGAACTGGCGGAAATGTTTACCACGCCTTTAATTCTTATTGCTTTATCACAAAAGGAACTTTAATAACAGTTGATAAGCAGCAAAGTTTGGAGAATGGCTACGAGAAAGAGGTATCCCATTAGGTCTGCAGTGAAACCTCAAACCGACAAGATAAATCAGGTGTGGTTACAAGATCAGCCTTTAACCACACAGCCTTTGTAACATGAGGCCTAAGATACCTAGATAACTTTCAAAGTCTTTTATTAAATGAAGCAACCAATCTGCTTTAATCTTTCTTGTTTAAAGAAACTTTTTTTTCATTTTTGCTGAAAAGTGAGTTCACTGAAAAATGTGGATTTTGATTCCCGTGATTAGAGCAGAAATGTGTTCTGGACACCTTGTCCTTGTTGTTTAGTGTGAGAACAACGTGCATCCTGGGATGAAATTTTAATTTTAGACAAATTTTTGACTAAATAAACATCTAGAAAATACCATATTTCAACATCCTGTAAGGCTACATAAATCTTTAAAGAGAACCTTTAAGGTCTTTATGTGGTTTTGATGTGGCCCAGATCTATAACCCTTAATCAACCACAAAATACCAAAAGAGACTAACGACTCTTGGTAGAGTAATATTTATAGCATAAATCTATTTTAAAACCATTTTGGTGCTTAGTTTAGTATTTAAAACACAAGAACACACTTGTTTACTTGTTATCCCAATTTTGATTACAGCGGATTTAGAAAGTACACCAAACTGCTTAGACAGTCACAAATCTGATTAAAGTCTTGTTAATCTAAAAAAATTATACCTACAGCTGAAGCAGTTTGCAAGGTGCGAGAGACACCTAAACCTAAAAATGTGTTTATATTAAAAGACTCTGATGGGAGGGTATGCATCCTCATGGTTGATGAGTAGCAGGCGCTGTGTGTTCCTTCACAGCTGGCCCCGTCCTCATGCAGCTGTCTGTCGTAACCACACAATCTGAGTTGTTGTAGATGAAAACTCCTCAGAGGTACCACAAAGTAAAAACCAAACTACTCCAGAGGACAATAAAATCAAGAAGCTTGAAAAAAAGATTTGAACAGTGTTTTCCTCATGGATTTGACAATTTCAATTCACTGAAGAAAACATATATTGAGATTTTGAACACATGTGATGTTTTAACTAATTTTTGTCAACCCTACAGCTTTTACAGCAGTTGCGACCACACAGCAAACTACAGAAAACAGTCACATCATTCAGCAAGCTCTAATGGATTTCTAGGATATAAAATATTTACTTTATTTTGTTACATTAAGGCTCCTATTCAGGCTCCTAAAATGTGATTCCCTTCATGTATAACTTAGAAAAAGGGTAAATTCAATGCAATTTTCTGTCCACTGTCACTTTTAATTGCTCAAACTGACAGATTGCTGCAAAGTTAATGACGAAATCCAATCACAAACAATCAATAAAAACTAAATGGACTCACCTGTATTATTACAAGGACCAAATTGGAATGCATGTAAATAAACACAAGTCTATATTCAGGGGTGGGTGGTATTAAACTAATTTATGAAAATTTTCTTTATATGAACTATTGTGTTTCATAAACTGCCTTAAGACTATGATTGTTTTGCGTTAGTGCTGTATAGCTGAATTGAATCACATGTTGTAAATTCAATCCCTTTACTATTTTGTATTTCTGTAGTTTAGACAAAAACGATCTATTTTCCATTAGATATTAGTTTGTACTCATCTTTGGGACTTGTGGAAGAAGGAGCAAGATGAGCAAGAGTCGACTTCAGCACGACGACTCAAAACATCACACCAAAGTTTATGTTTTGTTGTAGTTTTTTTTATACATTTTCACCTTTTGACCTCTATCAGTCATAGAACAGCATGATGTAAAATTGCTTGAAATAAGAGTCTTTTTTACCCCGGCATTTCTATTTACAATTACTAGCGCTTAGCTATTAGTAATTAGGCTAAACTAAGCTAAATGCAATAAGACGACAAGAGTTTGTAATTGTATTATCTTCTGCTTATCTGGGGCCGGTTATCTTGGTCAGTTAAAACCGGGGAAAATCCTGAGTCGTTTCAGAGCCAGTCGAGAAACATCGTCCCTCTGATGTGTCCTGGGTTTTCCTCTCTGGAGGTACTTGCATAACTGGGATTTCTGTAACCATTCATTTTTTTGTTTGTTTTAAATAGTCAGTGTTTTGTTCTAGCGACCGCTCTCTTACTTAGTTTCACGTCTCCTCCTCTCTTAGTAAAAATAAATGAATGCAGTAGGAGTCAAGACGGTTGTTCTATTGATGTAAATCGTTTATTACGTTATTATTGTACAAAAATTGTATGCGGAAGTCAAAGCGTTACAAAAACTACTTAAATATTTGATTAATGTATGTCTAATTAATCATTGTGTGGCTGGCTAAGTTGTAAACTACGTATGTGACTTTTAAGTGTGAAAGTAAACATCCTGCAGCATCCATCTAAGTTTTAAACAAAAGAAAACCAGGAGCTGCAATTAAGCTGTTCCCTCAGAAATGTGCGTCCTCTGACAGACGGCTCCAGGGCCAAAGACACATTTCAGCAAAAAGCCGCGTTCTCCCTCTATAATCGCTCAGACTCCATGAACGCGTCAAACGCCGCCTCCCTCAGTCGCCGTGAAGTCTGGGAGCGGGGGTCACCTGTATGCGGCATTACAGAATTAGCCGATATCTAACCCAGGCCTGCTGCGGCGCGCTGACACTAATCCTGGGCTAGCTGGAGAGGCCTGTCTGTGTTACATTATCATGCCTAATCCCCATAATCTCTCAGCTGCACTGCTAAACGCTGTTCCACCTCGGCCCTCTTGCTTTATACCCCTATAACAACCTTAATGAAGAGCCAGGCCCCATTACCAAGGCTGCCCTTACAGTGGTGGGCTGGGTGACGGCCGTGATAGGAGGCCCCCTGTGCTGCCACCCACTCAGCCTTCCAGGCAGTGGGAATTAATGTAATTCATCGCCTGGAGCAAAAAGCAAACCAAACATATGTTCAACAAATCAGGGTTTGTATATTTTCTTGTCACCGTCACTGTGCAGGTCTATTAGAGTCGCTGATGAGATCCGAAGCGAGGAGCGTGCCACGTGGGAAAATCAAAGCTTTTGAAGTTCTCGTTGCCACTTTCAAAGTAACCCCCCCTCCACCCCCCTCCCCAAACTTTACCACGAGACGCTGGTGATGGGCTGACCTTGGTTATTAAAAGGCTGCGGAAATCAAACAGTAAAAAGCGGCTCTCTGACGTTCTTTTACTGCTGTCAACATAAATGGCAGTGGAGGGGATTGGCTGGGATGAACAGGTTGAAAGGGCTCCCATATTAAATATGGCACTTTATCCATTAAAGCGGGATTTCTACTGTCTCTTTGTGTAATTACCTGCACCCACCAGCTCAGCGCCCGGGCTTACCTTGTTTACACTGCACGTCTTGCAGCCTGGCTGTCTCCCTGCAAGGCTTCTTTATGCCGTCTTCTCCCCTGCCTTTGTCTCTCTTGATGTCTTTGGCTTGTCTGTCTTGGCTGTCAGGGCCAACCTTGAAAGAGGAGGCGTAAACACACCCAGAAGAGCAATGTCAATGAATGCAGCACATGAATACATACAAGTTTAAGCAAGTCTTCTAATGTGTTTTTTTTCTTCTTTCCCTCAAATTAGTCATGTAGATGTTGCATTCATTTATTTACAATTTACAATCTGGCACTCATATAACTGAGACCCATTAATGTGCTTTGCAATGTTAATCAAATGCTAATGCAATTGCGTATCCCCCTTTTACTGTTCCTACCTCCTAGCAAACAAGCAGCACACTGACTTAATTGTGAGGTGGGGAAAAACAGCACATACAGACTTCCTCTCATATTTAATTTTATCTTTGAATAAAAGAGCTATAGGAAAGTATTAATCTGCTTAACATTTCTAAGTACATCCTCCAAAGGATTTTCCTTTTTTTAATCTTACATATGCTCAGCAGAGTTACTGGCAAAAACTGTACATTTTCCTCATTTCATCCTTTCAACATCAAATGGTGAGCAGCAAAAATTGGATCAGACTTCAAAGCCCGCGATGTGCTCCAAGTCACGGAGTGGCTCTTCTATTTCACATATTGAATCCGAGCAGGATATCAAAGTGCTACCAAAGAACCTCAGGTCTTTACTAAAAAAGGGGTCTAACATCTGTAGAAAGAGGAGCGCAAAGACAAATCACCTCGGGGGGGAGAGCGAGCATTTATTCTCAGCCGTGAATTTCCAGCCTTTTGATTCTGCGCCGTTCCTGTACCACCCTGTCTCTCTTTTGTCTCAAGGACAGGAAGAATTTCCCAAAGAATAATCTGGGTTAAAGCTGCTTTGTAGACAGGAAGCTTTTTATTATTATTTATTATTTCTTAAAGGGGAACAAAATGCTTATTGATGTTTTGTGACTTACATTTCCTTCATGTAAGTCGTCTGGATGAGCCTCCCTGCTTTGTCGGTTGCACCTGCACGAGTAAATACTTTTAATAAAATAATAATAATAATAATAAAAACATAAAAAAAAAAAATATATATATATATAAAACAAAAAATAAAATGACATATTTAAGTGTTTCGAGTTAATTTAAGTAACTAAATAAAAACAGCTCTACCAGGTTTGGACATTATGACTATAGTGATGTTTGCACATTGTAATTGTATGCTTTTTTTCATGAGTAAGTTACAAATAGAAAGTTTTTAATGAAGTATTGATGAGGCATTAATATTTGTTTGTATTAGGCATAAGATCATCTGGAAAAGTTTACTTTAGAAAAAAACATGCCACTATTAGCACACAAAATTAAAACAACAAAATAAAAGTTTAGTTTTTTTACTTTACAAATGTGCATAGGTGGAAGATTAAAGAGTGTGGCATAAAAAACACAAAATTTAGTGAAAGTTTTAACCAAACGTTACTATCGTTAGAGTTGCTTTGCTTTATATAGATTTCCACCAAGAGTCCCAATAAATATCGTGATATAAGTGCTGATATTCGCCTCAATATAAAACAAACATGGGGGGAAAAAAGGTCACTAGATTCATAGTTTATTATTCAGAGTATCATGCTTCCATTTTTATAAACTCCAAGCCTTGTGGTAATAACCATCAAAAATAACACTAACCCTAAAACAATAAAGATATAAAATAAAATCTCCTTAAAAACGTGAAGAACTGATAAGTTCCTTTCAGCCCCACGATTAAAAGGAGAGTATATAATTTTTGCAAATATATTTCCTCTCAGTACTTCTCAGTTTTCACTAATACATGCTATTTTAGATAGCTGATCAATATGTTGACATATATCAGTTGATTTGATGACAGAACACACTAGAGGAAAGTAGTGGTAGCTTGACTTAAAGGTTTGACCTTTTGCGACTGAGGTTGACCCCGTGTGCGTCAGAAGAGAGTACCGGTTGCAGGCAGGAAGTGAGCTTTCATTAAGCGCATGTGTGTTTTATCGACAACTGGGTGGTGAGGAGCTGGCTCACTTAATACAAAGATTTTTGCTATAATGCGTCACTAAATTTGACTTAGATGCTCTGGTGGACGTGCAGAGTAGGGCTTCTGAGTTTTAAAAAACAACAACAACCAAAATTTGATTTCTGCTGTCGTCAAAACTAAGTTAATAGATCAAAATGTGTAGTATTAAGTTATTACTCTAAGAAATAGATGAAACAGGATGATGTGGAGTGTTTACACAACTCAACATGACGCTATGTCCTCATCTGTTCAACTATTAATAGAGAAAACTCACTTTAACTGACATTTTTTAATCATTTTAGACAGTCTTAGCACATCTTACACCTAAGTGCACTGCGGTGCAGCTTACAGAAAAGTTGTGGGCTTCAAAATAATTAAAAGCTTGTGTTGTTTCTGTTGGATTTCAATAAAACAAGGAGAGTTTTCTTTTTACATTGCCTCTAATAGTAGCAGTATTCTCATCACTTTAATCTAATCAAAGTAGAGTTAAGCTGGTTTTGTACTTACTATAGTAAGTTTCGTCTCTGGTCATCTTAAATGGGTTTAGACCAATCGTTTACGCCCTAAATTTCTGCACTCATACAATTTTTCTGCACGTGTTACCTTGGTTATGCTTGTTATTTGTTCCCCATAACGTGCGGTGTGTACTTTTTGACAAGTCACCTTATTAAGCAGGCTATCCGCTCTTGTAGCAAAACTGAAGTCATTCAAATGTTGTTTGGCTAAATGCTCTGAAATATGTCTCCGTCTGCCATGTTTTTATATCAGTAAGTCGTAACCGAACTGCGATGGACTGTAGAGGAATGAAGTCTTTTTGTCATTAATGTCCTACCATAATCTAGTTGTTTAATCTTTATACAACGCAGGGTAAATATTATGCAATTTTCAGAATACTGGATGAGAATGTGCATTTTTTTTAAAAGAGACAGCCAAGAGCCCACATGTGTGCACACAATGATGCATACCAGCAACAGTCACGCTCCGAGTCTGGAGGTACAAAATCTCATCCAGTTTGGAACTGGCGATGATGTTTGGACGAAAAACAGCTAATTGAAGTGTGACGGAGGAGAGAAGAATCAAAAGGGAAAAGAACAGCGTGTAGGTGAGGATATAGATCTTACAGGGGGGGGAATAAAATGGGCCAGATCATGTCAAAATAAATATATATGGAGAGATTCCAACACTGATTAAACAGAATTGTTAAGTGGAGGTTTGAAGTTTTTCTCACCGAGGAATATGATTGTAAACATGGAGAGAAAAATCCCCAATGAGACACGGCTCGGCTCGAGTATATAACAAGCACAACATTTTCAGATGTGTAAATCTACTATTTTGGAGCCGGAATCTGGAGATGAGTGTTGACCACAACAGTGAGAGATTTGAACGAGGGGTCTTCTGGGTTGTGAATTTCCCAATAAACTGATGCGTTATGGACGATTTTATGGAAAGTTATTGCAGGAAAACATTTCAAGTGATTTGTGATTATTGAGAAAACCCAGAGCCTAAAGCCACAGTCAACACCCCAGCCACACATGTTTGATGCTCTTCAGCCAGTGGCTGTTCTCATGCTTCGCACATACTTTCTTAATGACTGGCCTGCCCATGTGCTAAATAAACACAAAGCCCCAAGCCCGTACATCTGGAGACCAGTGCAGCACCCAGCCCTGTTTGTGGTCAGACAAGTGTGCTATCTTGGTGGAAAGTTATTTATTACATTTATAAAACAGAGAAAGGCTGTGTGCAGGGAGGGGCTTCCCTCTCTAGGGGGTGGGGGTCAAAATTTGCCCAAATTCAGCTCAAATCAATCCAATTTATTCTAATAGATTAAAACCATTTGGTCACTTTTAGACTTAATTCGAATTTAATCAAAATTTTGATTCAGGACAGTTGGAATTAGTTTATCTATAAATACCTTTTGGTAAAAGATTTTTTTTATCATCTCATAAACTATTAAACAACAAGCATTACCAAATATATTACTGTCTTTAACGCCATGAATTAATGGTTTTGATGTAACTGGCTAATATTCAATATGGAGTACAATTATATTGTGATGATGTTAATTTTGAGAGACATTGTAAAGCTCTAGTCCAAACTAGATTTTATGGTAGAAAAATTAAAGGGTTCACAGAGTTAATGTTAAAAATAGCTCTGTTTTATCTTGGAGGGACGCAGTTAAATAGAGAGGTTCTAAATCTTCAGTTTCATCTATTAGATACAAAAAAGTGGTAAGCAAATATGAATGGGATAGTTGCCTCTTCAGTGAATTTGTCAGGGAAAGACCGATAGTTAAAATATGAGTGAAAAAAGTTTAGATTTGACAAAAAAATGAAAAAGAAAAAGAAACGTTAATGTAATGACAGTAACAGTTCAACTGATAAGAGGCGATTAAAAACCAGGGAAAAACTCAATTTGGATAACTTTTGGTAGTACAGTGAAACTTAAAAATCAACTCAAAACAATTAAATATCTCATAAATGACTCTAAATCCTCTGGATGCCAGAGCTCACGTTGTGTGCGTTTCGTTGGGGTTTTTTCGTCCAGCCTCACTGTGACACTGTTGCTCCTGCGGTCCCCGATCCTCATGGATGTGACCTGTACTGTAAACTGCACAGGACACCACGATCAGATGTCCTCTCTTGTTCAACACAGAACAATGCAGTTAAATCTATCAAGGTAGTTTTGATTAACATTGCGTTGGGAGGTCAAAAGTGTTTTTTCTTTGTTAAGCTGTTTCATTAGGACATACCCAATTTCTCTGCCTTGGCTGGTCAATGCTCACCTTTAATATCTTTAACCAGGTATGAAAAGTAGGTTTTTGATTGGTGTAATGTAACATTAAAACTGGGAAACTGGGATGCCTTCATTAGCAGCAAGATCACCATCTTAAACAGTATATATATATATATATATATATAAAATTTATTTAATTTACCACTCATTAAAGCTGAGCTTGTGTGATTATTGAGATATATCCGACTCTGACGGAGGGTAACAGAAGCATGCTGAGCTACTCCCTCAGCCCTTTTCCTGTTTTTTCTTCTGATAAAATTAAATGCACAAGGAGGTAACGCTCAAGTACATTGTTGAGCAGCGGTTTTACGTTTGCACGGCCTAATCTGCTGATCGATGGTGAGCACGTCCCCCGGGCCCCGCTGAGATCTGAGGAGCCACCAGGCTCATACATTTGAGAGGCATCTGTTTATTTTCCAAGATGCAAATGCAGCCAACCTCAAAGGCTATAAGCTGCGGAGAACACACAATGTGAATGTGCTGGAGTGCTGTGCCGGGGGTAGGGGGGGGGGAGTGGGTCTGAGGCCCCATTTGTGTCAGGTTCAGGTTCTACCTTACCACCCGCCCCCCTCGCCACCCCACCACACCCCGCCCTGCGGACCCCCGGCGGCCACACACAAACACCCTTGTCTGAAAAGAAAGGCAGTTGCGACAGGGAGGCTTTCCTCACACCAAAACCATGTTTATCCATTCAGCAGCTTTATTTACAAGGGCTTAATGGAGCACATTTACACAAGGTGTGCAGGCAGCTGAGACGCTCGATGTGCCAGATGAGGGCAGCCCTTAAGAGAGCCAGATGAAACAATGCCAGATCTCCTCCCCTTGCCCTCCTCTCTCAAGCCCCTTTTGGCACCCGCTCTTGTCCTCCACCAAGAGGCTCCAAGGATTGGGGGGGGGGAGGGTTTGGGAAGGTTAATGTGCCCGCTTTGATCTTCGTCAAGGCACACTGAGTAAGAATTAATTTACATTTCAGATGAAAAGGTTGACAGTATAAAAAGGCATCTTGTTTCTGGTATGCGAAAGCTGCGTAATAGGCCAGGAATTCGAGAGAGGAAGTCGCGAGGAAACAGAAGGGATAAGCTCCTCTCTCGGCCTTTACTGGGAATGAGATGAATGGAAATACGAATCTCAGTATGCACACTTCTGCAGAAAACATAGCGAACAAATGCTGGCCGAACTCTCAAACGCGTTTCTCTGTGCATTATCAGATTTTAATTACTATTTGGTGGGACACCATCAAAAAGGTGTTTAACAAAGATGCAGGGCCGTGCAGAGACCTTTGGAGGGGCAGTTGCTCAAAGTTAAAAAGGAAAACATAACATATAATTTCTGCTTTAACTTCTTCTCTTTGTGAGACATCTCTGCATTTAAAAAAAATTGTACCACAACTTTAATTCATCCATCGCACTTTATTATCCCTCGTGCTATGAAGTAAAAATCAATTAAATGTTGTAGAAATCACTTGTTCAAATATTTTTATGCTTTTATTTAGTTTGACTTTTGACTTTACGCATGACAGCAATTGTCTAAAAGTTACATAATTTGTATGGATATTATCAGACATGGGCCTATTTAATTTTTGTGTAAATAAATGGGAGGTTAAGAAAATCATACTCAAATTCCTCTATTCTTGTTGTGTTTATGCTGCAATGCTCTGAAATTATGAATATGCATATTGCATAATTTTGGTGAAATATAATAGGAAAAAATAAGATAACACATTATATCTCTCTAATGCACTTTTCTCATGGCAATATTAAAAAAGTAACATTAAAGAAAAAAAAGACATACTTTTTCCCATAGCATGCGGTGTGTGTGGTTAACTAGCTAGTAGCAGGGATGCGACTACTTCCTGACGATGCAAAAGTATGCTTCCAATTCGGGAAATGACTAAAACAATTTTTGGCTCCCTTCAGAAGTTTGAATGTGCTTAGATAAAAGACTGCAAAACATAGACACTTCAAATCTAGACTAGATTATTCTTAACTAGATTTAGAATAATTCCATCCCGGTTTGAAGAGTCTGTGTTTAGTAGTTTTGGAGCTTGGTTAGTTCTAATGTGATGCGGATATTTAAAAAGTGCTGAAATGGTGCCTTTAGGTAAGTTTCACAAATCAGTTTAAAGGTTCAAAAATCCCAAATCTGGTTTGAAATATTCTAGAACTAGTTCAGAATAATTGATTCTAGGTTTGATTTTTCATTTTATTCATTTTTTGCCATCTGGAGCAGATTAAAATTGCTGAAGGAACCGAAAAATTAAGTGGAATTTCCCTTTAATCATTTACGAATCGGAAGTCAACTTCAGCTTCGTTACTTTTCTGAGTTTATTCATAAAGTGTGTTTCTTTCAGCCTTTCATTGAATTGTTCCAAAAGGAGCGGCTGAAACTAATCAGTGACATAATCATATTGTGCATGAAAAGACGATGTTAAATATAAAAAATGCCAACTATAAATTATTTTACTTTGGGCATCAAGGGGCAAAGGGGCAGGTGCTCAAACTCAAACCCCCCCCCCCTGCACATCCCTGCAATGATGTGAGGTTTTCTTCTGACTTTTTGAGAAAACTCTCTCATAGTGTTACATGAGTTGATTCAGATGTGATTCACTTTTTTGGAAAACGCAAACATCTCATACCTGAATGTATGCGGGCCGCAGCTTCTTCCCGCTCCTTTTTCATTCGCTTTAAATTGCGCCGTGCAACGTAGCCCCTCCAGGCTGCAAGAACAGAAAGAATCAGTGTGTTTGTATGAGAGAGAGAGAGAGATCGCCAACCCACCTCTGAAACAAAATAGACTGCATCAAAAATATAGGATCCCACTTCAAAACACGGCTAAACCAGGTGGCCGCAGAACGGCTCCCTTTTCAACCCTCTGAGCTCCCATTGTTTGCTCTGAAGCATTGCTCTTGACCCTCCTGGGTCAACCTGTGGTTATCAAACTATCTCTTTCATAAAGATTCCCAGACACAAGCCACAAAGAAACCGACAATCTCCCATAGATTTAAAATGCAACTGTTTCAGCGTCACAGGGTAAAAGTAAATACACAGGAACTCATTTGCATGTTTTTGGCAGATGTTACGAGTACGTTTACCTGACTGGATGACGATGGCTCCACGTTTTCTTTTGTCTTTTACTCTCCGGTATCTGCGGGCTCCAAGCAAGCCTTTGGCATAAGCTTGTATCACCACGACCCGAGATATCACTTCCCGCAGCAGCAGGTTCAGCTGCTCCACGTGGTAGTACTTCAGAAACACCTGAAAGGACAATCAGTTCAACTATACTCAATAATAAAGCATTCACACATGGAAGTACTGAAAAAAAAAATTACTTTCCTTTAAGGATGGGGGGAAAAAAAGCCACCCTACCTTTGTCTTCCCTAACACAGTGCCTTGCAGTTTGGCCCAATCCAGTATAGCAACAGCATTTTCTCTGCTTGCTTCTGGCATCTGGTGAGCTTGAAATGCAAGATAATAATATCTGTAAAACAATACAATTAGAAAAGTTATAAAGTTCTCTAACAATGAGCTTTGGAGATTTTTGTTCCCAACCCTGTTTTTGTCTTTACTTGTTTACCACAGTTATGTTGGTTTGAGTCATTTTTCATTTAATGCTTCAATTGTAGAAACAGGCAGGTAAAGATAAGTGGCTGTTTTCCTTTCCACAAACATGTGGGTTGTTTTTTTTTTTTTGTTTTGTTTTTTTGTGAGCAAATATGAGCATAAAACTTATTTCAGGGCTTTTTACTCAGCATTACCAGTGGTAACTTTAATGGTAAGAAAAGGTTATAACTTAGTAACTAATAATGTAAAATATGTATTAACAAACTAATGTATAGAAAATGTTCTAAAACTAGTTCAGGTAAAGAACTATATTGCTAATATGTTTCTGCCAGAAAGTATCCGGAAAACTTGCTAACACTTGGTAAATCTTTTGGTTCATTTAAGTCCCTTTTAGATTAATATTAGGCAAGCTGAATATGTTTGGTTTTAGCCGTTTTCTAACTTTAAGGTCAACACACGTCTGCCTTACTTAAATAGCATGTTCTCTTGTCTTTCCAGCTTTTAACAGTGTCTTAAAAACTAGTCTCACATTATGTCTAGACTGTAACAATTCAGGAAATCAAAGATTTTTTACTAAATTTTCCTTAATACCCTAGTTTTAAGTTATCGCTCACTGACTCCAGCAAAAGTGGTTTTGTTCAAGGAAAATATTCCCAACATAACATTTTTGTTTTTGCGACGTATGATTCTTCTCTATCAGATGAAACTATTACAATAAAATGTAACTTCTGTCACTAGGATATCAAAATGTATCGAGACTGTTCTACTCAAGTAATTGCTAAGATTTGAAGAAAAAAAGGAAATATTAGTACACTAGGAATTGAAATAAACAAATTGATGAAAACAAAGCGTAAAAAAGCTGATTGAATAAAAGAAAACAATCTCTAGACAATGCAATGAGAAAGAGAAGTTATTCCCGACCTGATCTTAAATTTACATGAGTAATAACCAGAGCATCTCAATTTGATAGCAATCTTTAAACACACCACAGCCTTTAACGCAAACAACTAAACTCTGACTGGTTTGTAAACCAGTAGCTCAGACAGAACATTGCTGCAAGACTTTGAAAAATTCCTGCTGAATCCTCAACCACTGCAGTTTTCTGCTCATGCTGTCTGAACCCAGGTTCTCCTGTTGCCATTTAAAGAATAGCAGCACAGAAAAGAGCGGCTGTGAGTGTTTAAACGGGGACATCAAGGCTGCAGAGCGCCCGGTTCATCTCCAGCGCGGCGGAGTTGGTCAGAAAGAGAAGAACAACAAGAAGAAAAAAGTTCTTTGAACTCCCCTTTCCAGCTTCGGTCTAAAGCCTTTTCATACTAATTCCTGTTGATACCTGTTATTTCTTTGATGGTAAATACAAAGCGCTGAAACATCAGACGAGCCTTTGATATGAGAACACAAATTTCAATCAGTTTTTTCGCTAAAGGGTTCGGTTTAGCCGTCCGGGTCGGCCGGGCTCAGGTGGAATGACGTGGACTCAAAGGCAGAGAGAGGTTTTAAACTGCAGCGGCTCACTCTTCGGTGCAAAGGCATCTAAAAGAAAAGTTTTCATGTCAAGTCATGCGCTATCCTTGGGTAATCTCTATGATTGGACGAGCA
The DNA here is from genome assembly GCA_032876305.1 of Orestias chungarensis. NCBI lineage: Eukaryota > Metazoa > Chordata > Actinopteri > Cyprinodontiformes > Cyprinodontidae > Orestias > Orestias chungarensis. The sequence goes on from JAVLVB010001001.1 coordinate 4,834,577, forward strand.
AAAGCAGGACACACAGGGAAGCATCATAAGCTCACATAAGCAAACATTTTAAAGCAGTGAGAATAACTTGTCATCTCCAAAGTTTTCTCCTGCTGAACCCAAGTTCACTAAATTCAATTTTAAAGCCTCCACATTAGAAGTGGAATAAGGTTTTTCAAAGCAACATTGATGTAAAACACGAGGTGTTTTCTCACAGACTCATCTAATATGTTTTTTTTTCTCCCAAAAACGGCTCAGGATGTTTAAGTTTAATGCCTTGTTGAAACCATTTAGTGAGAGATAACAGATCATGTTCTACATTTTTATGAACAAAAAAAAAAACCTTACATAAAGTTCCTCTAATGATGAAGCCTGTTTTAATTGGGCTTTTTTTACATAATACCACCGGGACAGGGAGGCTGTGTTTGAGCTTTTCCAGGTCATTTTGGCGCGAGAACAAACTCTGTTTATGAATAGTAAAAGAAAACCCATTAAAATGCAGCTCCTCTTATAATTACATTTCCTCCCTGTTTGAATTTATTTCCCCTTTTTCAGACTCTAGTATCCACCCAGTCGAAGTAGTCCTAAGATTAGGTGCTGCTCTATCACTAATGACGGCCAATTACTTGGCCTCTTGCTCGGCTCAACTCCAACAGCTATCTAATTAAAGAACTCAGGTTTCTGTGTGATGCAGAACAACTAGTCCTGCCTCCCCTCTGGAGGATGCAGAGCAGCGACTCGGAGAGGAAGTGCAAACCCCTCCCGTCGAGACTACAACCTGTTGACAAACTCCTCGAACTGGATGCGGTGGGAGTAGCCTTGTCGGCGGATGTTGACCGTCTCCAGGATTCCAGTGTAGCGGAGCTGCGCCATCACCCTCTCCCTGCAGAAGCGCAGCGCGTGCCTGTCGTCATTGGGCTTGATGCACCGCACAAAGTGCGGTTGGCCCACCACCATCTTGGAGAGCAAGTCCATCAGGGAGTACTGTGGAGTAAAAACAGAACGAGAACACTGAAAGGAGGCAGAGCAAGAGCGCCGTAAAAACTGATTTTATACATTCATATAAAAAACGTCCACACAGCTCGGTTTGAAGTGGAATAACTACCTGACGAGTTCAAATAACAAGCCCAAAATTACTCAACTCTATCACAGTTTCAAATAATGGACAAAAATATTTGAATTATTATGATTCTTTGAATTTTAATGCTGGCATGATAATATCAAATCAAATCAAAAATAATATCAAATCATTTATCCCAAAATGAAATGTTGTTGGAATATCTAATTTAACTGAGGAGTTGTTGTAGATGGTGATGGCTGTGGGCAGGAAAGATCTTCTGTAGCGGTCTGTTTTGCAACTAAGCTGAAGAAGCCTCTGACTGAGGAGACTCTGTTTTCCAGTAACAGTCTCATGAAGACGATGTTCAGGGTTGTCTGTGATTTTCTTGATTTTATTTAAAATCCTTCTTTGCATCATCAACTCCAGAGATTCTACACTTGTCTCCAGAACAGACCCAGCCTTCTTTACCAGGTTGTTGAGCCTTTTTAGTTCCCTTGCTCTGACATTGCTGCCCCAACAGATGATGGCAGAGGAGATGACTCTCTCAACAACAGACTTAGAGAAGATCTGCAGGCCTCATTAGGAAACACTGGTCGTTGACCAGGCTGCATGTTGGAGCAGTGGTTTCCTTACCGCAAGAAGGATTTAGATGATTTTGCTTTTATAGTTGCTCAGGGATCCATTTATTGTCTTAACCTGTTTAATCCCCACAGACTGGTAGGATGTTGGAGTTGGTGCCTGTCTCCAGGCGTCTTTAAGGAACATAGAGAGTTGCAGCTTTAGACGCACCAAATTGTAAGTTAGATTTGTTTTTGTTTTGTCGGAGGACATTGGAGTGCATGGAGAGAACCCCTGTCGGATGCCATTGATTCAGATGAAGTTCATCAATTGTGTATGAAGTACTAAAACCCAGATAGCTGGGTTTTTAATTTATTTTATTAGAACCCATGCAGAACCTAAACAGCAATCAAAGGCTACATAAAATTATTATTATTTTTTATTATAATAAAATATTTCCATCAGTTATTCAAAAAATTGTTTCATTTTTGGTGAATTTTTTATCTGTAGACATTTTTGGAGAAACAAGAACAAAAACACCTACTCGAAAGTAGGATGCCACCGTCTGTCTCCTCATGCTGGTGGTTTCTTCTGGGTGATGCATCATCTCCATCGTGTCCACCTGAAAAACAAGCGCTCACAGTTAAAACCCTGTGTTGATAAAAGAAGCTCCGAGTCAAAGAGGGAGAGTTTAAATGTGATTGGTTTTTTTTTATTTCCCAGCCTGTTTGTCCTCAGTGGGCTCTGCAGAGATAACGGTATTGTTATTGCACATATAATGCAGCAGCTTTCCTTGCTCCAAACAGGCAACTCGGCAACACACAGTCCAATTAACAGTGGAGTTGATACAACAGAAAAAAGCTGATAAACACTTAAAGCTAACAATCTAGAGAATAAGATAAGGTAATAAGAGTAGGTAATAAGAATTGCCGTCACCCAGCAGACAGTCATCCGAATGATGCCAGATTAATGAGGACACAGTTTAAGCTTACTAATAGCGCCCGCATTTCATGGCTTCATCAAAATTAATGACGCAATGGATATTTTATGGGGAGTCAATGTAGCAAAGTGCATATCTGAAAACTTTATTTCATTCTTGCTCAAAGGAAGGAAGGTATGCTCTCCGGGCGCAGGAAGAGAACGAGGCCTTCTCACGCTTTGTACTTCTCTGCTTTCAGAGGATCAAAACGATTATCTGGGACCTGTTTCCACTGTTCTAACAAGCAGGCCAGCGCTTTTAATGCATCAACTTTTTAAACGTGTCCGTTTCTGTCAACTCTCTGATTGAGAACAAGACGGCATACATATTGCATCAGTCCCACTGAGCTGTAATTAGGACGTCTTTTTTCCCCTTCAAGAATAAGTGAGTAGGTGGAAGTTGATCAAAGAAAATCTGTTTTTCTACGGTTATTTTTCACCCAAAATGTGGTCTGTGTTTGTGTCTAATTTTAAGAGTTTTTTGTTTTTTTTCATAATCTAAGAGAGACATCATAGAGTATTTGTTTACATTGATGGCGCAGAATTGCGGTTGGGTGGGGAAAATAGTTCAAAAGAGGTGATTTACATTTTCCTCCGCCAGACTGTGATTGAAGTTTGAAAAGGGAAGCTGCACGCAATTTAAAATTGACAAAAACTCTTAGTTGTCTTTGCAGTGCTGTTTGTCCCAAAAAAGAAAGAAAAAAAGGGAAATTTGGATCTGTTCTGAATGTTTGTGGATGACCGTGTAGATTTAGAAGGTTTTACTGTCTGCAACTAAAGTCCTACCTTCAATAGGTATTTTGGGGCCTTGGAGTGCGGCATGTGTAGACAAATCACATAGAAACAGAGGGAAAAAAGAAACAGATTGACAGAAAGTAGGAAAATAAAGACATTCAAAATTCAGCAGTTTTTCTGTCTGACCCGTTTTATAACCTGTACGCAGATTACAAAAGAGGAGCTGCAACTTGATTTCAGCAGTTGTGCTGTCTTTAATAGAAGCTGAACTCTTTGTTTTATCTGTAACCTAAAAATTTGAAAACAAAGACGGCTCATTTACTGAATTATCTTTTGCTGGGAATCTAACTCACAAATTTGACTCCCATAAATATTTCAAAAGAAAATCTGCCAGATTATTTTTACCAGATAACTGGAAATGGGTCAATATTGGTTCTTTCAACAAAATAATGAGCCCGATATTTGCACAAGTCAATACAGAAATGTTACAGAAAAGAGAAACTCAACCTTCTTATAGAACTATCTCACTCCTTCAGACCTCAATCCTACAGAAAACCACTAGGTTAAACTAAAGAGAAGAAATCGAAAACAGGATCCAGGACTTTATTCAATGAGCATCAAACAAAAAGAAATGTCAAACATCTGTATCACGGTGTGCCTTACCTGATACAAAATAAAATTTTATGTGGGCAAAACTTGAGGTCTGCTGCTTTAAAGGAACAATTTTAGCAACCAAAACAGTTGCAAAAACAAAAGATCTCATAAAGGCATGACTTATAAACAAGTAATACATAAACAAGACCTGAAGAAGCAACCTGTAGAAGTTGGTCGACCCACTTCACCAATTCAACAAATACTTTACCCTTTGTTAACAAAGGGTAAAGTAAAGTTGTTTAGTTAGATCTAATTCTCAGTTTCTTTGTAGATTCAGGTCTCTGTTTGTATGTTTGTATCCTGGCTCTATCCCTTTAATTGATGGGTTTTATTGAGTTAATTAATATTTTTTTCATTAAAGAATCTCATCATCTACTTGTTTCCCTCTGTCCTCTGCATTTGGGTCTGATATATGAATCTGATATATGACTTTCAACATGCAGTGACTAAATAACAGATGGCCATTCCCCTTTGGCACATGGAGACAGCCAACAGGGAAGTCAATTAACACGCCTATGCTTCATGGCGCAGAGCTTTACAGTGTGTCTTATTGAGCAATGTACGGTGGCCCGAAGTGTCACAGCAAACAAAAGCCACAACACTAATAAATGAAATTCACGACACCTTAAATCAAAAGCCACAACACTACAAAACAAACCACAGCACAATTAAGTAAAGCGGAACTTAGCCGCAACGGAAGTGATGTAACAGGAAGTAGGTCTTTACAAGATCTATATCTACCTCGAACCATAGATACCCTTAATAAAGCTAGATGACTCACCCCCGCTGCCGACCAATGGAGTCGAACGTCCGTACTGGCCGCCATCTTGCCACAATCAGCTCACTCACTCATATAGTATACTGTAATACAGTACGCCATGTGTTTTTTAAAAAGCCCAAACTTGCTTAATTTTTAACCGATTTTCAAAGGGGGTAGATTTGTTATAAACATCAGAGGTGTAGTTACGGCACTGCATAATTATGTAACCATAGGGCTCTCATATGAAAATAGCAAACACAAGGAATTACTGTTAAATCAAATGGGCAATATGACATTTATAATGAATATTTACACAATATTATACATAATTAATGATGTAGCCTATTGTAATGCATATCACTTTTTCTAAATTTGAAGCGCAATAATAGAAAACTAATAGAAAGTAGAAGCAACAGGTGTATTGTGAGATGATATGTGGCAATAAAACACTGAACAGCAATGGTAATCTTTTTAATGATTTCAATAAGAATAAAGAAAATAACAACAGCAATAATAGTAACATCTATCTTTCTATACATCTATCTATTTTGATGATATGTGGTATGATAAAACAATGAAGAACAATGGTAACATTTTATGATTTCAATAACAAAGAAAATAACGGTAATAGTATCAACATCTATCTATCTATCTATAAATCTATTGTTATCAATGATCAATTGTTAGCTACAAGCTATTGCTACAACCAAGAGGAATCAAGAATCCGTTTATTTATATAGCACCAATTTACAAAAGATGTCATCTCAAGGCACTTTACAAGAAAATCAATTAAAATCATAGATACATCATAAACAAATCAGTTTGAAAAAGTTTGCAATCTAAGGAACCCCAGCAGATTGGATAGTCATTGACTTGCAGCATTCACTCTGGAATCACCAGAGAAACAATGGCTTGTCATTTCGTTGACTTTACAGCAATCCATCATACTGAGCATGCATGTGGCGAAAGTGGAGAGGAAATACTCCCCTTTAACAGGAAGAAACTTCTAGCAGAACTAGGCTCAGTACAAGCAGCCATCTGGCACGACCGACTGGGGGTTTGAAGAGACAGAAAACAAAAGAGTTTATAGCAGCAATTGTAGAGCATCACTGGCAGCATCAGAGCCCATGTCCTCCTCCAAGAAGCTGTCTCAGCTAACAGAACGCTACACCAGGTATGGCTACCATGGAGAGAAGAACACTAAGAGAAAAGGTTAACAAGGTTGAAATAACGGTAAATAAAGCAGATTGGACAAAGGAAGAAAGTAGCAGAGAGAGAAGTGGTCAAATTGTCCTCCAGCAGTCTAGGCCTATAGCAGCAGAGCTATAGAAATAACCTAAATAACCCTGTAGAGTGAAACATGAGGAAGGTAGAGCAAAGGAGAACCGCCTGTCGAGACTGAGTTCTTCCCCCAACCGAATTAAGCTGTCTTCTCTACCTCTTCCTAACTATAAACGTTATCAGAAAAACTAGACAGGGTGTCTGCCTCACGGACTAAAGCTGGAAGCTGGTTCCACGGGAGGGGAGCCTGATAAATAAAATATCTGCTTCCCATTCTGCTTTTAGAGATTCTAGGAACCACCAGTAAACCTGCAGTCTGAGAGCAAACTGCTCTGTTAGGAACATAAGGAGTAATAGATCTCTGATATATGCTGGAGCTTGATTAGTGAGGGCTTTATATGTCAAAAGAAGAATCTTAAAATCTATTCTAAGTTTGACAGGGAGCCAATGAAGGGAAGCTAAAATAGGGGAGATATGATCTCTCTTTTTAAGTTTCATCAGAACTCTTGCTGTAGCGTTTTAAACTCATGGGAGAATGAGTGAGAGTAAGTGTTTGAGAGCGATTAACAGAGAGAGTGTGTGTATGTATGTATGTGCGCAACTGAAAGAGTGAGTGAGAGAGTTAGTGAGCGAACAAGAGGGCATGGAACAGGCCCACAAGGGTCCTACACATAGGGCTAATGCCCTTGAAAATCGACAGTTTTATTTAGTTTCTGCCGCATGCTGTTGCTCTGTAAGTTCATTTTCCTTCTCACGATACGGTGCAGCCGAGGTTGAAAAACAAGGAGACAACCAATGTGAGCAGTGTACGGTGGAGCCTGTCTATACCATATTGTGTCTCACCAATACGTTTCCCGAGCCCAAACACATCCTCTGTCCCGATCCTCTTCTTCACCGTGTACAGAACCTCTAGAACATCATGATGGGCTGTGATCTCCTAAAACTTGCTGATCCCTGGCGATTGATCCACTCTGCTGCTCTAATGACCTTTAACCTTACCGTACCTTCTGATGGGATCACCAGACCTCCAGAAAGCAAGTGGTAGCTCTGGTCCTTGATGGCAGATGCAGCATCTGTCACCAGACATTGCATATATCATAACCTATAATCATAATAATTAATAAGTATTGTGCAAAATTAGGGGCATTTATATTTTGGGACTATTATGTCGTTCCCCCAGATTTTTGACGATAAACAATATCAGCTACGGGCAAAATCGATTTTCAATTATATTCAATTCAGTTTATTGTATAGCGCCAGTTCACAACATAAGTTCTCTGAAGGCACTTTACATGTAGAGCAGGGCAAAGCGTTACTCTTTTAGTCATCCTTTACCTGCGATGTTGACAAGAGCATTGTCCTCAAGAAAATCAAAGTGGGTGGGGAGGTAGCTGTGGACATGTACAAGGGCAGGAATGACAGCAAACAGGGATGGGAGGTCTTTTTCTCCTGCTCCTTCTCTCTCTGGTTTTGGGAAACCTTAAAAATGCGTGAAATGTATCCAGATTTAAGAATTACCAGAGGATTTAAAGTCCAGAAATGATGATTAAACAGTAATGAAATATTGAATAAAAACTAAATATTATATAAAACTAAACAGCACTAAACCCTGATATTAAACAAATGGCTCAAGCAATATCTTACAGGTAAAAAGGTGAACCCAGGAGTTATCGTTCTTCAGCAGCAGCGATTGCTGCATCCATATGCTGCTGCACAAAACTCCGGCCGACAAAAGTCAAATGCGGAGGACAAACTTCTCATCCATTGGGATGTGACATTCAGTGGGAGTTTAACCTTTAATACTGGGTCTCATTCACAGGTTAAATCTGGTTTACACCTCTCGATTAGGCAAGTATAAATAAACAAAGAAAAACGATGGACAGAAGCTCTGAATGTGGGGTCTGTCTGGGCATATTTCCCTGAACTGATAGTAACTTGTTCAGCAATGAGAAACTGCAACTATGGGTTTGGGAAACGCTCCCCAGCCAATCATCACTAAGATGGCTATGTAGACAAAAGACAGGTTTGTCCGAAAGTAGCTGTTGGTTTCACTAAAACCCAGCTGGTCTCAGCATTGGTGACTTGCTAAAGTAACTTAGGCTAGCTAGCCTAGCATAATTACGGTTTATAAAGCTGCACTTTAAACTGGTTCAGCCATCCAAAATCATAACCACCTTAATAATGTTTGTAAGAAACCAAACTGTGTGTAAATCCGTGAAGTTTTCTGTGAGATCTGAGTATTTGAGTTTGTTTGGATCACTCTCGTCCAATTATGTTCAACACATCTGGTCCAGACTGCCTGACTGTGGTAAGATGGCCGCTGGTGAGGACGTTGGAGTCTACGCCATGAGACATCTAGCCTTTATTATAGATCTATGCCTCAAACTATCACTTCACAGCAGTTAACCTCTACAACTTCAGACACCAAAACTAATAAACATCTTTAAATATCGGCGTTACACTTACCTTCTGAGTTACTTCTTCTTCTTTTTTTTTTTCTTCTTCTTCTTCAAAAAATTTTTTGGCGGTTGGCAAGCAACTTTGCTGTGCATTACCGCCACCTACTGGAATGGAGTGTGGGTCAAAATGCTTATTGCATTCTATCTTGTATGAATATATACCTCTATTACGTCTTCATATCGCTTCCTGCTCCTTCCCTGTACCGTGAGTTTTTTACACTCCTGGTCTTTGAAAAGGACGAAAAGACCTACTTCCTGTTACGTCACTTCCATTGCGGCTAACTTCCGTTGTACATAATTGTTGTTGTGTTGTGGTTTATTTTGTAGTGTTCTGGCTTTTGTTTGCTGTGACACTTCCGGGCCACCGGTGAGCAACAAATAAAAGGTAGTATGTGTTGATTCCCTACCTTGCTGCGTCCTGAGCTGAGCTGAGGGGGTAGAGATCTGGAGGCAGCAGTGACCCGCGCCCTGGATGTCGCCAGATTTCCTGTTAAATTTAAAATCATCGCAATAGTAAGTTGAATTAATACATATTTCACTGTTTACTAATAAATTAAGTGCTTTAAAATAAATATGATATGGGTTTCAAATGCTCATAAATTACAAGTGGAGTCCACTCAAAAACCTAAAAAAACACTTCATGTGAATCCTTTAAACCACATGTGAAGCCAATGAACGACATGCGATGCCCATGTGAAACCTATGAATAACATTTGATGCCCATGTGAAGCCCATAAGCAACATGTGATGCCTGTGTAAAACCTAAAAACATGTGATTCTCAAATGAAACCACCAAACATGTGCTCTTCATGTGAAACCTATGAACAAATTGTGAAGCCCATAAAAAAAACTCCAAACATTCATATGAAATTTATAGAAAACATGTGATGACCATGTGCAACCTATAAATAACATTTGATTCCCATGTAAAACCTAAAAATAACATTTGATGCTTTTGCGAAACCCAGAGATAGCAAGTGATGTCCATGTGAAACCCATAAACAACATAGGATGCCCATGTGAAACGTAAAAATAACTTGTTGCCCATGTGAGACCCATAAACCACATGTGATGCCCATGTGAAACCTAAAAATAACTTGTTGCCCATGTGAAACCCATAAACAACATAGGATGGCCATGTGAAACCTAAAAATAACGTGTTGCCCATGTGAAACCTAAAAATAACTTGTTGCCCATGTGAGACCCATAAACCACATGTGATGCCCATGAGGAACAAATAGAAAACATGTGATGCCCATGTGAACCCGATAAATAACATTTGATGGTCCATGTGAAACCCATAGAAACATAGGGTGCCCTCTTAAAACCCAGAAACCACATCTGCCAATTTAAAACCTGTAAATAACCTGTGGCGCCCATGTGAAAACACCAAACATGCAATGCCAATGTGAAAAATGTAAACAACATGTGAAGTTTATGTCCCCATATGTGAAAAACAGGACAGTTGTGAATTCTTGTACTGGGATGTAATTTCCACAAAGTTCTTCAGACTCGGCTGCGTAATTGAATGTAAATGATCACCAGACCGTGCAGCCTTTTTATTTAGGTACAGCAGACAACAGAGGTAGAAGTAAGATCCGACAAGTGAACACCCCCGAATAACGGCAGAAAATAAATAAGTTGCCAACTCTCCATGGTTGTAAAAACACAGATAAACGTTTGAACAGATCAGATGGTCTCACAGCGATGGAAATTTTTATAGAGAAATACTAAAAAAACATCAAACCGAGGCAATTGCACTACAATGTTTGTGTTCATAAGGCAGCCGACTCATAAAAGACTGTTCAGAAGGAGCCTAAATCTTTGTGAATCCCATGGACTCAGGAGCGCAGCTGCATGCACAGCAGTCAAACATTCCCACACACACACAGTAAAAAGGATATGAGCATAGCATATGCAAGACAGTCTGAACATTTCAAAGTTTCTGCACAAGATGTCCAAATGTTTTCTCTGGCTATATCTTCAGAGGCTAAACTGTGATTAATAGCAGTAAAAGAAGCCTTTGAAGCAGGATTGGTGACATCAAAGTCCTAATCCATGGGTGGCAGGATTTTTATAATGAGTGGGAAGTATCTTAACACATTTCAAAGGGTTTACTCCATGAATAAACAATAGCTGCACAGATGTGCCACACACACCTTTAGAAAAATATGTCTGCTGCACAGAAGGCAGTATTACCCAGACGCCCGTGTATGGCAAGGAGGTAAACCTTTGTAAGTTTTCTAAGATAAAGCCGAACTGACAGGCCAACAATTGTTCTAGATTTTCTTCCACACGCAGACCAACTTCGCAAGATGCAAATATGAAGCCGGCTCCTTAAATATGAAGTCTCACGTCATACAACGAGGACGTCCGTCGTCTGACAGCGTGCCAGAATTAAAGTAAAGATGGATCAACGACCAGCTTTCTGGCTCTCTCAAGGGCTGATCAGATGAGTATTGGAAGTTTCAAACTCTGCAAGAGATCAGAATCAATTTTTGACGGATTAATTACCAGCCCTGTTTCTAACTTTAGACAAAGGACGCCCTATTGGCAGTAAAGTCCCTGGACGAGACGAAGGGATGCTGTGCCTCTTGGGATAAATATCCACGCAAAAAAAGCAGCTCATACGCTGCTGTAGTCAAAACAACCCAAAACATATGATGGGAGAAAACTTCAATAGAGCCTTTTAACCCAGCTGTGATGCTGCTTTTAGCTTCTGACGGTTATTGGATCATTTTTATGTATTTTTCTACATATTTATCTCCATTTGTAAGGTAAAGACTCTGACATGTTTAAATGTGTCATTTGAGGTCTGCCCTTAAGTAAACCATGAGCAGGTTTCTACAACCTCCATCAGCCCTTCGGCACAATCAACCCCCCCCCCCCCTTTCCAAAAAAAAGAAGAACAAGAAGGCTGATCTTTAGGAGCGGAGGCTGTTAAAACTGTGTCGGGTACATTACCAGCACACAGGCAGGGAGGGCCCCGCTCCAATTAGCCCAGAGTAAAGCTGGATGGATTAATTGGAGTGGGTCTTGTGCAAATGAAGTGCGCTCTCTCCTCTCCCAATTAGTGCTGCTGGGCCAGATCATCTGAGCACATTTGTCATGATGAATTAGAGGCTGCGAGTGGAACGGGCTCGTGGAGTGTCACTGTGCTTTCACGCCTCTCACTTCCATGACACCATCAAGAGGAGATGAAGGGGGCTGCGCCGCGAAGAGGGGAACTGTGACAGTTGTACCTAAGCCTCGCAAACGGACACTCGCCGCTTTCTTCACTTATTCCTTGGCGGGCTGTGTTAATTCATTCTTCTGGAGGATTTCCCCCCCCCCCCCTCTTTTTAGACTACATGATTAGAGCATGGGTTAATAGTCAGTATCCTCAAAGATTTCCGCCTCTGGAGACATAAAACCATGGGAACACCTGTGATGTCCGGCCTGAAAGGAGAATCTCTAATTTAGATACAGTAGGGGAACTTGTCTAATGATGTAGATCATAATTATTCAAACAGAGAGACAGACAAGAAAGGAAGGATTTGTTCTTTGACATTGAGAGAAAAAAAACAAAACACTTCATGTGTTTTTAGTTTGTGCCAAGAGACAGTTCTCACTTTTATCTGTTCTCTCAAATGATGAAAATAAATGAAAGCGAAAAGACGTTTCAATATACGAGATTAAAAATTGAAGAAAAGTAGAGCAGGTGAGAGGGAATATTCTCCATCGGGTCATTTAGAGGCGAGAAACAGGTGGACGAGTCTCCCTGCTGCTGGTTTCCGCTTCATGCATGTTGCTCTTGGCGCTGACTTCCAGCACGACTGAAGAGAGTAGCAGAGTCGTTTGAGAGGAGGGGGCAGAACGAGGGAAAAAAGAAAAACCCTTCCCTGGCATCTGTGCGTTCACTTTGAAAATTAAGCCCAGCAAGAATCCCGTTGAAGGAAAAAAAAAAAAAAAAAGCTCAAGCTGGCAGTTGTATTGGGGCTCTATCGACAAGAATAGTCAATGTGCCTGGGATTAAAAAGCAATCCCGCGTTCAATATGACACCTCCCTACACGCTTTTATGAGAGCCAGCGAGTGCCTTGTACTTCTGAAGCTGTAGATCTGGCTGTCGACACGGGGGACAATCAAAGTTGTAAGAGCAAGCAGCCTGACCGCGCTGAGTGAGCAGGGGCTTGCTGGATTTCTCTGCCGCATTTCCCGCTCTCTTTTTGAAAACATGTGATCTCGAAACTCAAGTCAGCAACCAAGAAAAATTAGATTAAAAAGACCCATAACCCTCCCCGCCCCTCCATAAACGCCACCGTTTATGCCTGGAGATGGCTTCTGAGGAGGAGGCGCTGTTGATTTAAATGCCATCCAGTACTGTCAAAGCAGATCAATCATAAAAAAGCATGGTGTAATTGGCTTTTAGTGACACAACACAGTGTTGCATTTATCTAAGGATGTTGGGCCATGTGACTTCAGAGAGCTGGCTTCCTGCTACTGGTGTGTAGGGGTCGCCGTAAATCCCGCTGCTGACTCAAAACATTTTCCAAATACCACTATTTGGAAAGAGGAATAATAAAAGTATTACTGGGTGTGTGTCTTTCTCGGTTGAAGTCAGGAGGAAGATCTGTCTGTCGGGATGAAAAAGGGCCTCGGCCGGGCAGAGAATAAAGAGCCAAACATGTCACATATGGAGCTGGAAGGCGCCTGTCAGGAGGATCTTCTTTTACTTGAGGGCGCTCAAAGCATGGGAGAACTCTAGCTTGACATGAAGACGTAGAAATAAAAATGTTAATCTTTGACACTGATGTGAACCTTAAACCTGAAAAATCACGAGAGCAGCACAAAACATCATACTGAGCAGATCATCCAAAAAACATTACAGTTATTGCGTGATTGAAATGTGTTGAGGTTTAAAAGGAAACTTAGATTTTTGAATCATCATCTTAAAAAACAAAAAGCTGGATAAAAAGTGTTTACTTTCCTGTTAAAGTCCAAACCACGAGGTAAATAAAACAACTTATATTTCTGCTGAAAGTATTTTCCATCATTAAGGATGGACTGATTAACGTCATGGTTGTCTGCTTTTAAGACTTTAAGCAGATTTTTGTAAACGCTGTCACGAGGGCAAAATTACGCAAGCATGCATTCCCTAAGAGGGAGCCTCCCAATGTATCCTAGAGGTGTAGGCTTCATGCCCAGACTGATAAATCTGACATCCGGTACGTACATTTCAACCTCAGTTTGAGTTAATCACACAAATGAAGCTTTTCCTGATTAATGATTCAACAAAAAACATCCAAGCAGTTCTCACACAAGTTAGTTGATTTTGGAGATGGGAAAAATAAAATCCAAATCAGAATAAGACCAAATGACACCATTCTTATATCAGTATAGAACTATTTAATCTGCACAACCTGTCTATACACAGATATTTTATAAATAAGAGATATATTTAGATTGACCACGTTACAGATACAAGACCAGTGCTAATGAACAGTTTGACGGGTAGTTCGGGTCTTCTCATAAGGCAACACTAAGTAACTTTTCAACCTTCATAAAATATTTTCCTGTGATTATACGTTGACTTACAGCTTGTTGTATGACATCTCTGTCATGGTCCAAGGATGTTGGTATTGCATTAACCGGCACTAAGCAACGTTGAGGAGGGTGGTAGGAACCCTGCCACACAATAACAACAAATGTGCTGGCTGCTTAACGGCATACGTAACTTCCCTGTACTTCAATGCAACTACAGAGATCAGGATTTTACAACGCTATGGGCTGGTCCTCATGGGAAATGCAGTCTTCTTCAGGCAAAACACTTCTGCTTTTGTACCCACTGGCCACTAAAATGGACCAAAACTGAAATTTCTTTAGTGTTGCTTTAAGATATTTTAGTGTTAGGAAAGGCAAAAGCAGTAAAAGTTAAATTAGTTTGAAACAGTAATAATATTTGGCACCATTAGATTAAATGAGAAGAGACGAAAAGTTTCATTAACAACATGAATGCTAACTAGATAATGGGAATTTGCTTAATTTGATTCTTTTGTGTGTATGACTCTATCTGCTGTATTTTATACTAGGTAAGTGCACTACCTCTGCTGAAATTTATGTTTTTCTACTAAACAGTATGGCACAGGTCTTTAGGGTACTCTATTTTACGATCCACTATACTTGGGACAGGGTTTCCACCATCAGTTGGAGTCTCGCCAGACACAAGGCGTTAAGCTCAAACTCCTAATTTGTCCTCATATTAGTGCATTGGCAATTTTGTCATATAAACTTGTGCGTGTTGCAAACATTGATGTTTTTCTATCCCCCATCGATGGACACTGCTGTTTGACCACCGTAGCTCCAGCCTAACTCTACCTCACCAATGTCTTACGGGCCTACAACTGAAAGGAGGCCCAGGAATGGTGAGTTACAGGTTTCTTGTATGTGTCACTATATAACGACTGGTTAAAAGTGTGCTTACCTGAACCAATCTGTGCCATTCGGTTTAGTGCAAATGAGGCATTATTGAGTATTAACAGAAAAAAAGGCAAATTAACTTAAAATACTACTTAATAACGTTGTTTCCTCCTCAAATAAAAGGTTATAACTGAGAGCAGCAGATTATATTTTACATATTGTTATTTAAAGTTTATTGCATATTGTTAAGTTTATTGCCCTCCATCTCCCTGTAATTCATATTTAGCGACTATAGCTGCCCAGAAAGGGATATTATAGACAACAAAGAATCAGTCTAACACATCATATGAAACTCAATCTTGTAAATATTAATGTAACGGAAAATATTAGTAGAAACTGCCGATGTCAAAGTCAAGTCAAGTCAAAGGGAACTTTATTGTCAATCAACAAGCCAACTATACATTCCACAGAAACTAGAGCTGTGTGTCCAGAACAAAGCTAAACACCTCGATCAAAACATGCAACGACATATTAAAGATGTACTGAAAACTCAGCTTACGATTGGAATTGGCTTATTTTAGGCATGAACAACTGTGACTGGTGAATATTAAATTGGACCTCCCCGGCAGGAAGTATATGTCATAATGTGTGTTTGGTTTAGTTCTGTTTTCTTCCTGTGTCTCGTCACTCCGCCTTCATTCACAGCTGTCAGCAATAATTCACTCATCTTCTCCACCAATCACACCCCGGTTCTCAATATTTAAGCCACATGCAATCATGCACTCACCGCTGGATAGTCTGTTTGTTCCCCGTTGCTCCTAGCCTTGCCTGCTCGTCTCTCCTCGTATTCCTCGTTGCCTCTAGCCTTGCCTCCTGCATCATCTCCCTCTGGTCATTTCCCTGTTGTCCTTCCTGAGTTCCTCCTCTGATGTCCCTCGCCTCTCTCTCTTGGTTTCTAGTCCTTATGTCTCTGGTGAGTCTCTTGCGCTAGCTCTTAGTCCTGGCTCGTCACCTCGGTTCCCTTGTCTCCTCCCGTGTTCCTTGTGTGTCTTAGTTTCCTTAGTCCCCGGTTCCTGTGTACCCCCCCCGTGATCGTTATTGTTATTATTTTGTATTCTGTTAGTTTAGTTCTTTCTTCCCGTGTTCCGTGTTAGTGTTTGTTTATTTTATTAGTGTCATTGTGTTTGTTTATGTTAGTTCCTACGTCTATTGTAATTTCATGCTTGTTGACATTTTTAGTTCCGCCTCCGCGCTCTTTGTTTACGTCTCGCGTTGTTCCGTTTCCTGTTGTCTGTTGTTCCTTGTGTGGTTCCATTCGTGTTCTGTTCACCCATCATCCTTACAATAAATCATTTATCATTCAACTCCACCTCTGCTCGAGTCATTAGAACCGTTTCCTGACAGTATATGAAGAAAAACTTACAGAAAGATCAGCAATAGGTGAAATTAATATGAGCTGGTCAAAAGCTTACAGAAACTGAATACTGAAAATGGATCACAAATATTTGATCGGTGCATCTCTCCCAATTACTATTGATAAATATTTTAACAAAATAGATGGATATCTGTTCATTTTTGTAGTCTGACCTAAAAGTTTCGTTTGTAAAAGTTAAATTGTGAAGTCCAATTTGCTCTTTTTTTTTTGTACTTGCACAACAATTAATTAATCGTGCAATATTTCTGTAAAACAAATAAAGTAGTCTTGCTTATTGTCCGTCATGTTAAACGGTCTGTATGTTTGCCATTTTATACAGTTATACGGGGAGGTAAAGTGCTCAAATTGTGGAAAGGTCTGCACAAAATCAAAGCATTCCCCCCTCCTGTTTTATGAGGATAAAGATAGTACATCAATAATAAAAATTAACACTGTGACCCGGTTCATCACAACATTTTTCTTGCGCTGAAACAAAGAACTGGCAGGGTTGGGGTGCAGTGTGTACAATCAGCACGCCCAGGCTGCCCTGAGGCGCCCTCTGACACACACAAGCACAGAACCACTGCAGGCAGCCCGGGCCTGGTAGGCCTTCCTGATCTGCGCCAACTCAAACGCTCTGATCTCCCTCCCTCGACCCGGGAAACACCCTGGCTCTCAGGAATTTGTCCATGCAAATACATCCTATTTCCTCTGACAAAACACCACCACATGTCCAAGGACCAGCTTTCTCCGGGAGGCTCATCTGGCCCCGCTACTCACGGCCTGGGAGGTTTTTTACTTTCCGGGGGCTTTTCCAGCTTCCCTGCTGCTCACCGAGCACAAACAACATACCAGGACTATCACAATTTCAAAGTGTGCATGTAAAAAATACAAAGGAAATATGAGCTTGGATAAATTTGTCCTTCAGGTTCGTATGTGTGTTCTTAGACACCCCCAGTTAAAAATTTAAACCCAGTTGGAGAGGTTGTAGGTCTACGAGGTTGTCCCCTAGTGGTGACACTTGGAGGAACCCCAGAGACTGCAACCACCCTGGTGCAAAGGCAGATTTCCATCAGATCCTCTCAGATAAGGGTAATTTCACAGATAACAGTAAATCTATAACGTGCATAGGAGATGCAAATTAAATCATCCCCCCCAAAAGTTTTACCCTGAAGAATAGATTTCTAATTTTCTTATGCTCTGCTAAATCTCACTTTGAACAGGGCTCCATCTTTTCCAGAGCGATAAGACAGACCAGCGTTTCATTGCTTTTATCGTCAGAGATGATCTGCACTTTCAACAACCGCAATAAGACGACCAGACCTCCAGCTCTTAACACGCAGACTCCAAATGCTCACACTGAGCTCTGTGTGAGCCATTTAGCAAATTACAAATACACATAAACAATTTTTTTTCTTTCAGAAAAATCCACACATTAACTTGATTCTTCCTTCCGAGTGACGGGGCAGAAAAAAAAACTACAGCCAAAGTAAGAGAATAAAGAAGCTGTTAGATGAAAGTGACTCTAACAGTAAACATTACAGCGTTCTAGTCACTTCTGCAATTTACTGACAAGATGTATTAAATGCATTAGTTTTTTTTTTTATGGCATGCACTCCTCTGAAGCTGTTACCTGCAGGAGGGAATAGCTGAGCGCTCCCTCGTGCACAGTCTGCAATAGAAGTTTACAGACACATCACAGATTTCCGCAGCTCTTTTGTTAATAGAGGCCCTTTTTTTAAGGCAGCTAGTAGAGAAAGTAGATTCCAACAACCCTGCCCCCCATCTCCACTCCAAAAAGAAAAATAAGAAGAATGTGGAACGCATAATGTGGCTTAGCTGAAATAAAGTATAAGGAATCTGATAATTTGAGACATCTATTAGTATTTCAGCTAACTCAAGTGACCAGGAGGGTTCGGTGTAGGCTAATGACGAGCACGTTGCTCTACCTTCATTTAGGAAACAGAAAAGAGGTGGGACGAGGTGCTTTTGTGTTCCCTAAATAGTGTTTCCTCATCCGCCGGGTATTTGGAATCCTTATCATAAAATATCCCAGCGCACCCACAATCTGCAGATAGCGTTCAGCAGTGGGGAAACCAAGAGGGAAAGCTTAGTGAAAATAAAAACAGAGCGCCGCACAGAGAGCTGAGCCTCTAAAGAGATAATGGAGAGTGCAGACTTATCCATGAACGGCGCGCAGAGGCTTGAAGTGAAAGGAGGACCAGAGGATGCCTGCAAGGAGCGTCTTTAAGAACTCCACTTACCTGAACCGTTTATTCAGGCAGCACTTATATAGTCTAAGAATCACACTACAGTATATGCTTGTCACAAAAGTTTCTGTTTCTATTGCGGAGATGGCCACAAAATTTGGCACAATATTCCTCTGCTGTACCTGTTTTAGTCAAAGGGCTCGAAAAAAGCTGCTGCAGGAGTTTGTTCTCCGATGTTCTCAACACCAAAATAATGTCTGCAGGAAGAGTGTCCCGGTTCTTTTCCAGAAATCCATTTACGTTGTACATCACCTGTGGAGGAGAACGCACAAAAAAACAAAACAAATTAAAGCTTTAATTTGTACGTAAAAAATCACAAAGTTACCACAAAACGCTATCACTACTAATATAAGGAATGATATAGATTAAATCATAATGTGATAATAGAATCGCGTAGATATTCTCAAACAAGAAGGTTCAAGTAACGGTAAAATCAACTAAAACACAAACTTTAGCCAGGAGTCAAGTTTTTACAGAAGCATCACATAATACAGCCAATACCTTGCAGAAAATAATGAGCTTACTTTCCTTAAAGTAACTCGGTACTTCCTTAAACTCTACTTTATCCCAAGACATTTCTGTACCAAATGTATCCTGGAACTTTCATGTTACTTTTTGATAACATTTGATTTCCTTTGTTGTACTTAACGAAAGCTTTACATGAGTTACTATATAATGCATTTCATAAGTAAAGAAGGTTCCTGGAAATTACTGGGAAGGTTCTGGGAAAGCACCCAGTAGTCGGTTCAAGAAAACAATTTATATATATTATGTGGTTGCTACACTAAAAACATACATGATTCATTCACAGACGTTGCTTTCTGTTGTCATTTTGACATTACATTTGGAAAATGTCATCACTTAGTTATACAGTGCTGTGGTTTTTACTTGCATACTATCGGTTTACCACAATAATGGAGTTTGAACAAGGTCATTTGAGCATTGGAGAAGGGGAGTGTGTTGTGCTAAATCTCTGATCTCTGTTGTTGGCATAAAGCCTCATGTCAGCTGAACCTAAAACAGATGCCATAAATTGTTAGGATGGAAAAGCGCTAATATGTCAATAGTTTGTGTATTTTTGGAGCTGGTTGTGAAAGAGCCAAATAGATGAAGGAGTTCTCTCAAAGGGAATTAGGTGAAGCTACACGCTTTGCAGGAATCTCCACAACATGAAAATATAGGCTCTCATGGTTACCACTAAGCTAAAAAGGATGACAGAACAGATCACTGAATGCATCACTTTGGGTGTAGAGCTCATGACTGTGGTGGAAAATGTAGGTAATTGTCTACTTTTAATGCAGCTGGAGCTATTTTATTGGTTGGTTCCCCAATGTCACAGCTTAGTCTTACAGCAGTATAGATCAACAATGCATTGTGTTACAAGTCCAGGTTTTTCATATCTTATAAAGAAGAGGGTAATTTATGAGGAAGCAAACAAAACATTTCTGAGTAGGTTGTATATGAGATATTTCAGCCAAGGAAATTATGACAAGATGTAATATTTTTGCTGTTTTCTTTTTGGGCATCCTGTTGGAAGGAGATCTTGTGATAACAAAACAATGGCTTACGTCTTATCAAAGCTTAATCAAGACGCTCTTTCAGTGCAATGTACTGTTTTGTGCAGAAGATATGAAGACAAGGCCTTAACTTTACACGCTGCAGAATATTTTGAAATAAGACAGGAAGCAGTTATTATGTTGATGTAAGATGGATGGAGTACTCAGCCAGTAAAGACGTCTCCTTGGTCCACCTGATAACTCCTAAAAGGCTCAGGGCTTTTTCACAGTAACATAATACATGGACTACTCCAACCATGAGTTTTTTCTTTTGTTTGTGCTAGTATGTTAAAATAAAGTATGCAAACTGTGAGACATTTCATCTATTCTCGTGAACTCAATATTACATATTTGCCACGTGGTCTGGGTGTATCATCAAGCTGGTATTGCAGGTATCTGATTGAAACTGGGTGATACTCTGTACATTAATTATTTCATTTTTAGATGCAAACAAACACTTGATACCTTTTCAGCGTAATGCTGTATTCCAAAACAAAGGTCCATGCATTTAGGTATCCAAAAATATTTGCAACGCAGATTGTCTTCAAATTTATCTGTGAGCAAGATAAAAAAAAGAAAAAAGAAAAGAGAATAAAACAGGGTGTTAAAAAGGCTTTACATATTTAATGAGATGCAGCTACAGCGCTTTGACCAAAGCTTTCCCACCCTTACAGTCAGACTTTTTTGTTTAATTTCAGTTTCAGATCAACAAACAAATTTCTATACAAACGTCACCCGAACAAAAGCAATTTTTAAATTATGATTTCATTTATGAAGGAAAAAAAACAACTAATCTGGCCCTTTGGGAAAATCTATTCCCAGAACCTCTGTGAAGTAAAGGTTGCTGGTGTATTTACAGTCTTACCCACAAGGGTCTGATCAGTGGCCTGGGGGAAGCGACTCTCCTCATCCAGCAAGGATAACAAACCCATGGGTTTTTGCAGGAACATGTCCAGAATGGGCCGGTTATCCTCGTACTCCACCAGGCTGGCATCCACTCCCTCGCTCTGATATTCCATCTAATTAGGACCAGGGAAATTAGAATAAACCAGTTAATGGTTTTTCTAAACATTCCAATTAAATAATCTGGGGTAAATATGATTTGTGGATTTGCATGTGTGCGGAGACTCCAAAAGAGCTCATAATCAAATAAAGCAAAGAGCTGCGCCTGGCTGTGTGAGTGCGTCTGAGGATGAAGTAATAAAAACATAACACAGGACAGCTGCAAACTAACAAATAGAGCCACTTACTTATTCATTATTTATTCCAATGTGCAAATAACCCACAGTGATATCTTATTATTGCATCTGTTTAACTTCAGATCAAAAAGATCTTTTAAATATATATTTTACTAATAAAGTAGAACCAATGGATCTAAACCATCCTCATGTTTAAGTCATCAACTTTGAATAATTAGTCTAAGCACAGCAGCACCGAAGAAATACACACAAAATAAAGATCCCTGTTGTCTAGGAACATTAGCCACTCAATTCGGCAGAAAGTTTCACACGAGCGTAAGACCTAACTTATAATGATCTCTGCAGCAGTTAAAGCAGAATTTGATGCCGTAACAGCTTTTTATATTCTGTCACATCAAAACCACGGATTTTATTTGATAAACACAAAAACCGTTGTGGGTAACCAAAAAATCGAATGAAATAACATCAGCACGAAAACCAAGGAACACAGCAAACAGGTCTGGGAGAGAGTTGTAGAAAGGTTCAAAGGTCGGAAAACAACATATTACCATGGAAAAGGTTTTGCACAACTATAAGCCTAACAAAACATGGCTGTCTACTTAAACTGAGAACCTGGGGAAGGCGATCGTTGGTCAGAGCAGAGCTGCAAAGATCCATTAGTCAGACGGGAAAGTCTGTCAACAAGATGACTTAAAGTCATGCATTTGTCAACTTTTACAAAACAAAACAACCTATATCATTTCCACAAGACACATTTACCTTTTTGGCCTTAAAAAGGCTACATATAGAGAATATATCACCAATCTGACTTAGTTTGAGCTAACTTGAAAACAAGTATATGCAAAAAATTATGCCTACAGAAACACTGCCTGTGCGTCACAGTCGAGATCATCATCATTTATATATCCAGCTCTACTTTGTGATATTTTCTCTAATGAAAACATGATGCATCAACATGTCAGAAGGTTAGAGGGGTTGGAATACTTTCACAAACACGCTTACACTCCTACGATGCCTTTAAACATAAATCATAGCCTGAGGAATGACAATGAAAGCAATAAATTGTCTCCTGTGGTTTGTACATTAGTTCAGCATTCATCAGTAAAAAAAAAACAAACAAACAAACACAACCTCCAATTTACCTTGGAAACAGTTAAATTTAACTTAAATGCATTATGTTAATTATATTAAAAGCGTTCTTGATTAATGTCTATTTATTTCTATCATGCAAAACAAAATCCTGACACACTTTAAAGTGAACTGCTTCAATAAATCAATTAGGGGCAATTTTGTGATGCACAAGTAGAAACAATTCTTTACTTCTTATTATTAAGAAATTAGGTTGAGAACAACGAAATAGGTATGTGTACGTTTTTATCTTTAATCCACTTCTGTATATGATACATTAGAAGCGCATCTGACGCAATTATACATTTGGAAAGTTTATTATTATCATCATCATCATACTCTGCAGGAAGACTCACCTGTTCAAGGTCGAATATGTGCTGGTTGAAGTAAAACTGGATCTGCTCATTTGCAATGTTGATGCACAATTGCTCAAATGAGTTCTTCTTGAAGTTTTCAAATCCGAAGATGTCCAGGATTCCCATGTTCATGCAGCTCTCTGCGGCACTTCAAAAGGAGGAAAGGGGGACAAACAAACTTATTCTTCTGTGTCGGAGGAAGCTGCAAATCCCCCGGCAGCCGTAGTGATTGATAAAACTTTAATGACAATCCAAGTTCAACCCATATACGCAGTCGGATCTGGAGGAAATCACAAACATGGGGTATAAAAGCTCTGTGAGGGGTTTTTGTGGAAGTCTTACACCTAAGGATATTTTGATCAGGAACAAACAATCTACTTTTACTGCACCGTATCAATAATCGACATCTTTTCATGTGATATTTTATGTATTTTCAGGCTGCTTCTTCTTAATCAGTCATTCCCAACAGGAAGTAAAGGTCACCTCAAAAGCCTGCTCTGCCCTGCTATTAATGCCAATAAGAAATAAGGACAGATGAATTCAGACAGGAACTCTGGCTTCTCCTCATTTCTACAAGACAACTCTTTGACACTCAATGCTCATATTTATAAAGGAATTCTTTTGGATCAATGAAGAGCCTCTTTAGAGTCTCTCTGAAGTCTTTTTAATCATCTGAACATTATTTTCTCAGCACGCAACTCTGTATCAAAAATTCATTGAAACTTTCTTTTTTTTCCCCCTGCTCCTCTTTTGGTTGTGTTGTGCATTCCCATTGATATTCTCCTCTGCATGTTTGCATCCTCCTCCGCAGACTTCCACAGAAGGTCATCGGGGCTTTGCGGAGGTTTCGAGCGAGTGTCCAAGACAATCAAAAAAGACGGATTTGACACCTGCACAGATCCTCATCAACGAGCGAACGCCCTCACCAGATATTCACGTCGGGCTGCAGCAGCGAGTTGATGCGGTTGACGATCCAGCTGAAGAGGCGTCCATACAAGGCCTTGGACATGGCGTCCCGCACGTCAGTGGCTTTGTCCACGGTGTTGGTGCGGATGATGGTCTCGCCTCTCGTGACCACGCACTGAGAGGTCAGCGCCTCCTGGAGCTCATCAGACCCGATGCTGAGCAGGAACGCGGCTGAGAGGGAAGGTAATTTGGACAATCAGTGTCACAATTTAGGATCTCCCCCTAAAATAAAACATGTAATTTCATCCGGAAAGGATGTTTTACCTTTTAGAGGATTTTCTTAAGTAAAAAAAAAGGTTGTCACGGTTTTATTTCACCTCTTTATACTTTCTCCTAAAGTGAAGAATGTTTTAGACTTGACTAGTTATGAGTAAAAGGAACTGCTAAATACGAAAAATATATAGTCATTTGAAACATGCATGTGTGCAAACAAAATGTATGATAAAAACGTTCTACCAATGTCCAGCATCGAATTTTTTTGTATTAACAATAATAACGTCAATGATGTTTTCAGTGTAATTTATAAAAAACAATCTACTGTTGTGCCAAAACTTGTTTATCCTGCTGGATGAAATTTAGGTTTTTAAAATAATAATTTAAATTTTATCTTCAGGTTTCTTTGTTTTTTTTAATTAAAAGTGATAATGATGTTATGGAGTGACCTAGCCAGAGTCTTTATGAAAGATTTAGTGGCAGGTAAAGATTAGGCCGATGGTACAGAGGCTGTCGAAACTTTAAAAAGTTAGAATTGCTTTAAAAATAAAAACATGCCATTAATAGGAGAGTTTGACTGCATGTTACAAATAATAACCGAGAAGAGTATAAATAATTTTTAACTTGTCTCTTGAAATAAAATGTGAAAAAAATATGTTTTTTTTATTTTACTTTGTTTTATCCTTTAATGAAACAATAATTGTTGAATTTGCCAGGAATATTAATGTTTTTGGACTTACCTGTAAATTCAAGTATACTATTCTAATAAAAGCAGCACCTATAAGCCCTATAAGTCACTTTTGTAGTGTTTTGTCATATAAGTTTATACAAAGTAAGGATAAAGTACGATAAAATCTCAAAGACAACTTAAAAATATTGTTTACTGTTTATGAACTGTCTACTATGGTGGATTTATAAAGTGAAATGTTCAAAAGTAATATAAATTTTACATTTATTTTAAAAACACACCAAAAAAAGGTACAAATAACTTTTACGGAAACATCAACCCAGTAGTCTAAATCATTTGTGACGATGCCTCCGTTTTTAGGTCTTTTACCCTTGCTCTTCATAACATTTATTAAAACCAATAAAGTCATTTAATGAGGTTGTTGCTTCCTTGATGTGTTTTTCTTCGTGTTTTTCTTCTTCTTTAATAGGTTTCCCCCTTTGTGGTGAATGGGCTGTGTTTTTCTACTTTTATTAATAAAAACAACGAATCTATTCACTTATTAATGCAACTTTTTTTAGGAGTCACGAGGATTTTGCAGTTTGACAAATTTTTATTTAAAGGGACAAAAGAGCCACTGTGATTTTGACGTTTCTATTCTATTTTGAAATATGTAGTTGAAATTCTGCTTTTTGTGTAACGTTTTGCTCTAAAAGGTTGTTCCAGGACTGTGACAGAAAGTGCCTGAGTTTGAAACCACATACCTAATCTTCCTAAACAAGTCTCAAGGGGTTCCTTTGAAGAGACGCGATTATCTTTACAGACACAGAAAGCCGAGCGGCTGCATCTCACCGTTTTCTAAGGCCTCTGAGTTGGGCACTTCGCTCTTATCCGTGTGGTGACGAGACGTGATGGGAGCGAATTCAATGTTGCCCGTATTCAAGATGCCTGAGAGAATTCTGTAAACAGAGTTCACCTCCTGAAAAAAAGACAAGAACAGCCCAGTTATTGTGGCAAAATACACATTTAAGCATTTAAGCTGGGCAAATTTACTTCTTCTGTAAAGCCGATGTTCCTGAAACAGTCCTGAATTGCATCAAACTGCTCCTTGTACAGTTTCTTCGAGACAATGTCTTGCATCACTTTGAATTGCTGACTGTCAATGTACCTGCAGGGACAGATTATGAGTGTAGGTGTCAGGTTTTAATTGAAAGAAGTTGAACTAATAATTAAAAGCCAAAACATGAACTAATGTAAGGAAAGGTGTGAAGGCATCGCTTAAAGTTTTCTGATCATGTTAAAAACAAATTTTTCTGTTTTATTAAATCTAGAGAATATAGCTCTTGGCTTTAACAATAAGCATTAAAACTTTGTGTCTTCTCACAAAGCTCTGGGTCCAGACTAAACGTGTTACCATGAAAATTGATTTCCCCATATCTACAGATTTAATAAAAAAACTATTTTACTAAATCTTTATAAAATAATAGACTAACAAAATCTGAGTAAAGACCAGAAATACACTATATACAGAATCACGACTGTCATGGTATGTCTGCACTTTTTAGGATGATTGTCTCAAGTCCAAAACGTGTAAATAATTTATTTGTTTGGTTAGACACACGTTTACTATCCTCAGTGTTGTCGCCTGATGTACATTTTTAGCTATAAAGGAGCTAAAGCTCAAAAGACATTGAGACCTTATGAGGAGGTAAAAACATTTTAGCAACACAACTTAGCTGTACATCCAAAAATAATTGTTGAATTGACTGTACCTTACTGCCCTGACCTGAATATTCAATAAATCCATTTCAAAGAACCCATTTGACTTCATCAATTAGGCTAAAATACTTTCAAAGCAACAGAAACGTGCCTCTAAAAAATATGAGCGCCACTAACTTTACGTGGAATACATGTCTTAACACGTGTGGTCCCATTTTTAAGTTATTTCAACAGCGCATTGAAGACTCAACCTAAACGAGACAAAAGAACCCAAAACATCATCTAATACAAAGTTATAAGGGTCTCCAGCTGAGGTCATGGTTGTATTGTTGATGTTGAAAATTTGATGATCTGAAACATTTACGTGTGACAAAAGATAAGAAGCAGGAAACATCTGAAAGGGGCAATCTATAATTTTTTTACAGCGTTTTGTTTAAAGGTCGGGTAAAGTGAGCGCCTCAAACTTGATTATTATTTGAGAAACATGTCAGAGACACACAGACTGTAACAACTGTAGGACAAACCGGGGAGGTGTCCCGTCTGGCAGCATGTAGGTCTTCAGCTTGGACTGGTGGTAAAGCCCGGCGTACATGTAGTAAAATATGTGAAAGTTCTTCTCCCCCCTGCACAGATGACAAACAGTGGTTAGAAACAAACGAACACAAATCCTGATAGTTAAAGGTTTGACTCACGCCGCTTGTTTGATGACCCTTGATTTCTCCAGCAGATATTCGGAGATCTTGGCCCCGATCACCGCTCCGCTTGGCGTGAACTTCATCTCCAGGTATTTACCGAAGCGGCTGGAGTTGTCGTTAATGGCTGTGCAGGCGTTTCCGAAGGCCTCGACGAGAGGGTTCACCTGCAAGATCTTCTCCCGGAGAGTCCTGTTGTTTGCCTGAGCGGAGCATCAAGAGCATGTCAGAGAAACAAAATAACTTTAGTATTTACTAAAACTATCAATGAACAAAAAACAATCTTATTGACACTAAACCTTTCCTAGGAAGGTAAGATGTTGAACAATTAAATGAGCGCTTTCTGTCTTCCCCGCTCCACTCTCCCCACTGATGATGATGCACTAAAACAACAGGAAATACAAATTGTCAATACATAATTTTTTATCTTCTATAAAAATGCAAAAGGCTGCCTCATGAGCTGATTATAACTATGCGAAGGATGAGAGACCATTTTAGACCGCCAATTTTAAGTGTTACAGTAAACACCGATGCTCGGATGAGACCAAAATTGAGCTCTTTGCCTTCAGTTCAAGACATTTTTGGATGATAATATTCTTTCTAATCAAACAGAAGTTATTTTCCTAGCCTGACAGGATGCATTTAATAAAACTTTGATAACAATCTTTAGTATTCCTGCAGAGGAACCTGGTCTTTGCAGAACGTCACCATTCCCTGACAGGCTGCATCCGCTGTGGCGAAGATGTGTGGAGGGTTGTCAGCTCTCTTTACGCCATGATACAGCTTAGAAAACTACAGAAAAAAACAACAAAAATATTTTATTTTGAAGGAGAAGATATAATTTTTTAATTCCTTTAATAATCAAAAGTAGTAATCAGCAATGTAAGGACCTTTGAGCAACTTCAGGATCTTGGTATGTATAATTTAAAATTTTATGTAATAAAAAATAATCTAAATGAGCATTTTGTTAATGTTGAAACTGTAAAACTTAGTTCTGAATGTTAAAGTGTCAAATTATAAACATGACTTACATTTTTAAACTTGGTTAAACTGAATTACAAAAAAATTTTTTATGAAGTTTAAACTTGCATAATAGACACCTGATGGATACAAATATCCTGTTTGAAGGAAATCATGAATACCAACATGACAAAATGAGGATTGGTGCACTGCTTTCTTTTTGTCTATCTATTCATATTAAACATTTAGCTCAAAACACAAGTAGTAATATTGTTTTTTACGCCAACCTGAGGAGAATAGATGCTGAGATTCTGAAAAGGATTGAGAGCGATGAGGATGTCGCCAACGTAGGTGTAGATCTTCAGCTCATCATACCTCTTCTGCAGATGACTAATAATTATCTCCTTTAAAAAGAAAAAATGGTCAAATGTTTTTAAAAATAAAAATTGATCACAGTTGACTAATGCAACCTTTAGGCCACTTTACCTCATCTAGAAATTCCAGGTTTACCAGATCATCTTCAGGGCTGCTTTCTATGATCAGGGTTTTACGGGTATTGATCCGCCTGTGGCTGTTTGAAGTGAAACAGAGGATAATACGTTTTAGAAAGCTATGGCAGGACTACGGTGATTGTCCGATTGGCTAAATGTGAGACTTAGTCACATCCAAGGGTTGAGTGAAGCACTTTAAAGATATCCCAGGGGACGCATCTCCCAGTAAAACCAGCTGTTATTGCTCTTCATCTGTGTTTTGACCCATTACTCTCCAATGAGTCCCATGAGGGCAGAGGTCAACACGCAGCAAGAAGGCATAAAAACCTCCAGGCACGCCGCAGACTGAGCGAAAGAGGGAGTGACTCTGCATCCTTTCTATGTAATACTAATCTAAGAGCAATCAACCATTTCCGTTAAATTCATAAGATAAAGATATTCTGTGATGTCACCAAACTCTAGGGAAAAAGATGGAAACCAACAATGAATCCATCACACTGATGAATCTGTGCAGCTGGAGTCTCAAATGATTGATTCCCGCATGGTAAGTCGTTTGTTACAAGCCAATGAACCAAATGCTAACAAGATTACACTGTTTTTAAAGCAAATTAAAACATATGAATATGATTTTTTTTTTTAAAGCCAAGTCTTGTTGTAACTATCAAGTGTTTTAGGGCAAAAAATAAAAGCATGAAATTGTTTAAATATGCTCGTTAACATAAATTACAAAAAAAGGACCAATGGAAATGCACACCTAAATTATTTGATTTGTCCTTAATTAAAACACAATATAAGATGTCATAAAACAGGACAGAAAAAAAGGAAAGGAATAAAGGAATAAAAAAAAAAGTATCTCAAAAGAAAACAAAAAAAGTTTGCTTATAAATGTCACTTATCATCCAAAATACAAATAAAAAGCAACCTAAACTAAAAGGTTGTACTGGAGAAAGTGAAAATATTACTGGTTTAATTTGATCTTTTATCAATTACCATTCTATTAAAGAATTAAGAATAGACTAAAATGAAAAGAATAAGAAAACAACATTATTTTCAACTCAGATGTCAAATGCAGCTGGACGTCTGCAGCCTTCAAATTACAGGAGAGCCAAAACGACAACAGGCTGCAACACTTTGTTGCTGGTTAGTGTTAAAATGTCAATGATGCAAAATAAAACTACTGACAGACAACATTCTTCAAACCTACACAATAAAAGCTACAGAGAAACTAGAGTTTGAGTTATGTTTTCAAATAACCTGAACAAACGTTTTGACATACTGATGAACCATGAACAATATTCTGAAGACATATTTTAAACGGTCAAATACTAAAGCACAAATTAATACTTTTATTTTTTTTTGCTCTCATGCCCACGGCAGCCGACCAGCTAGATTTATAAATTAAGTTAAAATAAAGCATTTTTACAAGCCATCAGCAACTTTTAAACTCTCTTACTCGAGGAGAAAAAAGAGATTAATTCAATTAAGAACCACTTTATCATTGCATTTGGATCAGAATTTTTAAAAAAGTATGCAAAGTTGAGTTTAGTGCAAACACTTAAAGAGATCTGTTGCTGCCCACAGATCTCTTCTGGTTATTGGTTATTGGGTAATGACTTGTTCAGGACCAGATTGGTTGGGGTGGCTTTGATTTTATTTAAAATTACAATTAAACTACATTTAAAATGTACTTTTGGTTCATTTACTTAGATTATCTTCGGCTTATAAATCATATTACTGATGATCTGAAAGATGTAAGTGAGACAAAAACAAATTAAAAGCATAATAAACGTGTAAGGACGCAGAAACGTTTTCGCGACACAGTACTATGATATGAATTATGAAACTTACGTTCTTAAATAACACATAAATCCTATGATATGTAATTCACCAGCTGTATCTATATTCTATTGCAATGAATAATCAAACATAGGAGTGAATATTCTAGCTTCAGGTTAGTAAATTTTTTCTCCTCTGCCTTATTCTGAATTTTCTACTCGGAACGCAGCAGAAAAAATTAAGTGTTGGGGAAAATACACTTCGCATGTTTTCCCTAAGAAGGGACTCCTTGTCTTTGTGTCCCTTTGGAGGACGACTCGAGACCTAGTGTCTGAGTTCTCCCCACTTTGAAGTAAATCACAATATTCCACCTACGCCAGCTACTTTTAAGTTTCCCTACGTCTTTCTTATTCTTATCTGCTTCATTGTTCGACGATCAGTGGCATGGGAGACTAAACCGGGCGAGCCCAGTCCTTGCCCTACAAGCTCCTAATCCCATTATCCACTTTCACTGTGGACAGGAATTCGGGATCAGGCTCAGGCACCATCTCTGCATGCTCTCGGGAGTAAACAGAGCTGGTGAGGCATCGGGACTCTCAGTCAAGGGCAGCTTCAGCAAACACTTTTATAATACAGATTAAGCATCGCCAGACTCAGTATTCCTCCAGTAAAATGGTCGTCATCTCCTGTCCTGTGAGTGTCTGATTCAAACTTTTCCCTTATTTAACCTCTTATATTACTATGTGGATCCCGAATGACAGAAAACCAGTAACTACCTCATTATCATGCCAATTATTATAGTATAATTCTATATTTCTGTAACACCAGAACATTTCTTTCTTCCGTTAGGGGCCTAATTGGGCGGACAAAACAGTTAAACATGCATTTAACTGGAAAGGATTTATTAATTTCAGGTTAGCCATCACAATCAGTCCTTGGGAATTAGTCACAGTTCCTGAGCCTTTCTTAAATCACAAAGTCTAATATTCATTGCTGCGTCTCATTTTCATGTGCCTGAACAGAAAAAGATGAGAGGTTTCCCCCTACTGACCAAACATAATAACCTCACTCAATTAATCCAAATGCCGTTAAAACAGAGAACACACAACAGGGGCAGCATCATTTTTTTTAACCATAGTTTTTTTAATATATATATATATATATTTATTCTGCAAAAATACTTCAGGAGATAATTTGCAAAACGACTTGCCTTGTTCTGGTTCTGCAGCCAACCTCTTGCTGCTCTTTGATCAGACCTGCTAACTGCTTGCCGAGCGCCACATCCTTTCCATGGACCTGTTTGATGAAGGGATGCTCAAGCAGGTGGGTCACAGATGGGCGGGCCTCAAAGTCCTTTATCAAACACCTTACGATCAGAAAAGACACAAAGATATCAATGAGGGGCAAATAATTTGATGGTTTATTTAAAGGTTAAATCACCTAAACATTGTTGAAGCTAAGTTAAAAAATTCTACGAACAGTGTTCTAATTTGTATCTCTTCTCACACCTTTCTCCCTTTGTTGCAGATAAAAGTTCTCCCTTTAAGGTTACTTCAAAAAAAAATAAAAAGATGAGGCTTTTTGTGAGACACAAAATCTATAACTTCAGACTAGATTCGGTTGCATCTTCAAAAGGCCTATTTTACAACGTTTTAGTGTGATAAAACATAAAAATCTTGAAAGTATGAAAGAAATAGATCACATAAAGAGATCTACAGTTAAGTTCTTTTTGAACAAGCTTCTCTTGCTCACGTCTATATATGTTGCAGACATAACAGCATGCTGCCACTTAAAATTACACAAAATATAAGTAGTGACTTTAGGCCTGACTCAAGAAGTAAATCATTTTGTCCCCTACTCACAACCATTACCAGGGCTACTGGTCAATTTTGCATAGTGACACTTCCTGCCCAATGACTTCATTGCAAGGCCAGCAACCTTCATCAACACCTTCGAAGCTTTCTGGACACCAATTGATCTGATAGTCATGTTTTTGGACAGTGGATGAAATAATACCCAGAGAGAGTCAACCTATGTTCCGGGAGAATTTTCAAACTCCAGGCAGGGGATTTGAACCCAGGACCTTTTTGATTGCAAGGCAACAGTGCCACCATCAGCATTACTGTGCAGCCGCACAAAATAAGATTTTGATGCTAAAGACAGAGACACATGACTAATGATGCCTTGGCATCACTTACAGTGTCTGTCTAAGTCTTGCTAAAGACTTGCTAAATTTTTTGAATAACCAGTTTTGTTACCAGCAGTCATTTTCCATTCTGTTTGTATTATTCTTTAGCATTTTTTAAATATATTTCCTGCCTCTGGATTGACATAAATATATATATGGATATAACAAATAAATGTCTCATAAGCTACAAAATCCTTATGTATACAATTTAGGAAAACACTTCTGGATCATGTTTGTTGGGTTGGACAACCCCTTCTTATCAACAAAAACCATAAACACCGGAGTACCACAAGGCTGCGTGATTAGTCACTTCCCCTTCTCCCTCCTCACCAACGACTGCAGACATGTCCCTGGCTCCAACGCCATCATCAAGTTTGCAGATAACACCACGGTGATCGGCCTCATCAGAGACAACAATGAGGCCGACTACAAGGAGGTGGTGGACCGTCTGGCTGAGTGGTGCGACACAAACAACCTGCAGCTGAACACTGAGAAGACCAAGGAGCTCATCTTGGAATTCCGGATGAACGCTGACCCTCATTCACCCATCCACATCAAGGGGACGACGGTGGAGCGTGTGGACGACTTTAAGTTCCTGGGAGTCCACATCTCTGAGAACCTGACCTGGACGTCCAGCTGCTTCAAACTCATAAAGAAGACGCACCAGCGGCTCTTCTTCATGAGGACCCTGAGGAAGAACCATGTGTCCTCACAAACTTCTGCCACTGCACCGTCGAAAGCATCCTTAAAAACTGTATTACAGTTTGGTATCGGAACATGCTCTGCCGAGGAACGAAAGGCGTGGAAGCTGCCCGGCGCATTGCCATGTTACCACTTCCTGTCATCAAGGTCATCTACAGGAAGCAGTGTCTGAAAAGGGCTGTGAAAATCCTCAAAGACTCCACTCACCCTGCACACACACTCTTCTCCCTCCTGCCCTCTGTGAGGCGTTACAGAAGCTTACGGACTAGTAGAACCCCCAACCCTGCAACCCGAACCAACACCACCACCCCACCCAACACCTGTACACATGTAAATAGATATTTATTTCCTGTATAGCACTTCTGGATAGATACAAACTACATTTCGTTGCTTGTACTTGTGACAGTAAAAAGGCAATAAAGTTGAATTCTATTCAATTCTACTGCATCATTACAGATTCAGTCGGAAGGTGTGTGTGCAACGCAGGAGGGAAAAAAACACCAGTCTAGTTCCTTTCACTTAATAGCGGCTGAAATTCTGTTTCTTTTATCAGTTCGTTCAGCTCTGAAAGCTAATTCCATGAATTCATTAGTGTCAGAGCATTAAGCAGAAGTTGTTGCTATTAGCCAGGCCGTGCTGCCAGGATTTGGAGAGGAAGTCCACTTTGTCAACCGAGCAGCTCTTTGGCTCTCCAAGTGGAGACACTTATGATGGATTTATTATCCAGAATCCCTCCTGCTTTTTCCCATGTCGCTCCCTGATCGCTTTTTAGCTTACTTTTTCTTATGGAAGTAAGGCTCACCTTGTAGGACCTGTCAGAAATAAAGGGAAATGCCAAAACAAATACACATGATTGCATTGCTACCATGCTTGCTACGTTCAGCAACGGCCAGCTCGTGTCACAAAAACATAAATGTTAGACAAAGACCCGGCCTAATCAAAATAAACAAAGAAAACGTTGTTTTCTCATTACGGTTCCAAGGCGAACAAATCTCTCCGAGTCACATATTAGGATTGGATGTTGTGAGCAGCGATTACGGGCCGCCCCTCACATTATTTGCTTTGCACGGCGGAGCAGATGATAAGTTATCTGGGCCTCAGATTGAACAGATAACTCAGGTGAATTCGTTTGTTCCTCTGTGGCAGATTTACGCCGATGAAAGTCAACAAAGGAAAAGAAAGCGGGTTGATATAATCTGGCGATAAAATGCCAGATTTAGGTCCTCCTGCGTTCCTGCTTATGCATCCCTTCCGGCTGTAAAGGAACAACAATGTCCCCTAATATTTTTTGTGAAAAAAATGTGTATAATGTAGGGCAGAAAAACAGACATATGCAAAATGTAATTTTATATTTTATAGTTTATGCCCATCATGTATCATTATTTACACTTTTTATGACGTTGTATACTTATTTTTGCATGTATTGTAGCCTTAGTGTTGGAAATCACAGTAAAATAGTATATTACGTTTTATATATAGTATTTTAATTGTCTTCCTTCCTTCCATCCTTCAGTAACAGCTTCCACACTGAGTGCATGTGCCAGATGCCAATTTCCTTCCTGTTTGGTTTTCCTCATCAGAAGTAAGATGCTACTTGGTTGATATTTTCAGACAAGAACCATTTATATTTGTGACATTCACAAAATGGTAACAATAAACTAAGAATATAAGGCAGTTTACAATTATTTTGTATAAACAAAACATGTAAACAGTTCCCCTTCCATCAAATTAAGCTCATTTTTTATTTATTTATGAAGCAGACATTTTGCATTCAGTGGTTCCCATTTAGTTGTATGAAACCTGTTTATATGTTAAACAACTGATAAAATGAGAAATCAGATCAATGCATGCACATCTATAGGAAGAAAGAATTAATCTACCTAAATAAACTGACGTCACATTTTCAAAGGTGTTTATGATGTTAAACTGCAGTAACGATATAAAGGGCAAATACTACATTTTTAGCCACAAAACCTAAAAACCTGTTCAAATGGGAAACAAATAAAGGCTTTATTATGTCTCAACATTGCTTTTCAAAGCAAATCAACTCAAAAACATTTCTAAATGAAAACAAATTTTAAAAAAAGAGATCCAGACCTCTTTTTAAACTGGAATGGATGAATGGATCCACAGTGATTAACTGCTGTTGTACATCGAAGAAGATGCGTTACTTACTAAATTTAAAATAAAAAAACATGTTTAACCACTATTCGCCAACAGATAACAAAGGATGATGGAGCACTTTATTTCTGAAGATTATTTATACGACAAACACGGGTAAACCTTCGGTAAATAAACTGATGAAGTTGAATAATTTCCCTTTGACCTGCTTGGGCTGCAACTGTAGCTCAAAATGAAGAGTCATCTTTTTACAGTCCATCTGATTCTGGTTAGTTTTCCCCCTCCTCCTGCGTTACTCACAGTGTATGGATAGTGCAACTGTATAAATGTGACTCTGGTGTAAAGCGTTTTGAGTTGTCAGTATAACTAGAAAAATGCTACATAAATTCAGTCCATCAGTTCCTCAAGCCATGGAGGACAAACCACAGTTCAAGCTACAGTTACTATAGACTCCTTGCGCAGGGAGTGAACAGCCAGAACTAAGCTGCTGGCCATAATAAGCATGACGATAAAGCAGTAAGAAAAAGCTGTAGTTATCTTTCATGTGTCTTCTGACAGTTTAAAACATTTGCTGATGTGAGCAGATCACATTTTACTCGTAGCTGATAGCTTTAGATGAATCTCCTGCAGGTTTACAAAACATAATCAACTTTAACTTTGGCTCAGTTTTACCTCCATCAATGGGCCAAATAAAGAGGAAAGTGTTTCACTACAGCTGTTTTCTGACTCTATATCATTATGCAGCTTCCCTTTCATCCTCTACTAGTGTAGC
Organism: Orestias chungarensis; assembly: GCA_032876305.1. Lineage (NCBI taxonomy): Eukaryota > Metazoa > Chordata > Actinopteri > Cyprinodontiformes > Cyprinodontidae > Orestias > Orestias chungarensis. The sequence continues at coordinate 4,870,628 of JAVLVB010001001.1, forward strand.
ACTAGCTTGACTTTTTTGAGATTTTCGAAATATATTAAGATGAATACATGTGCCTAGAGTGGGGGCTTTAATGTTTTAAAGGTCTAGCAGACTTTGGGGAAAAAATATCATAGCTGTAAAACAGTCATGAGTAAAGTATGTGGAGAGAAGTGAGACTTGCATAACCACATCTCTGGTTACCAATGTGTATTTCAAAGTCAAAATTGGATCAGAAATGTATCTAGATCCTGACAAAAGTATTTCAAATAACAATTTAAGGTAAAAGCACACATTCATCGCTACGGTGAAGGACAGGCAGACTGGCTTGCATAATCCGACCATTAAGTGGCAGTTTGTTAAGTCTCCCAGATATTCCTCTCAGACATAATCTCACATGACTTCCTCCTCCTCGCTAGATAAATCACAACATAAATCCCCACTTTCTCGACTGAAATGTATTTTCCCGTGGCTTCGTTATCCTGTAAGCGCTGAAGGCCACATTTACCATTTCAAATGTAGCAACGGCCCTTTTCATCAACAGTTGACTGCATGCTAAGTTTCTTCCTGCTTTGTATTTCTTTGTTGTAAAACAGAGCTTAAAAAAGAACTATTGTACAATGATGATACTGTATATGCCATTTAAACCAAACAGCAACCAGCAGCGCACCAGCATCTCTACACAAAATGTTACAATATCAATTTGTTGGTGAAAAAAACCTACTAGTGTGAAAAATCTCCTTCCAATTGGTAATGAAAAAGGGAATCATTTTTGCTCTCCTTCTAAAATCGCAGACCTACAGAAAACAAAGGTTGAAATGTTCTATTTAAATGAAAACTTACTGGCTGATGAAATGGTTGAAACTTCGGCACCACTGGTCGGGGTTTCGAAGAGTGGGGGAAGGATTTCTGCAACAAAATTGCAACGGAAAACAGAAATTTCATCAAAAGAATGTTTCCTGATCATTGCTCTGAATTTTCAGTAAGTTTTTTAGATTTGACTGATTACAGGCGGAAGACCGCGTGTGGCCGTCACACTTCTGTGAAGATTTCTGCCGCTGAGGAAAAGGTTTGGTCTGCATCTCGGAGCAAGTGACGAACGATTACTGCTCGCTTTAGAGTCTCACGGCAAGCCTCTGCCACCGAGAGCTACGAGTTATGGAAGATGGTTATACCTCTGTCAGCAGCATTTACGGAGGCCATCCGTAACGATGCTAACACAATTCACACACGCACGATGACAGGAGGCAGGCCTGCACGAGGAGCCAAGGCTGGATAGAGGGCTGCTTGCAGCCATCTTCACAGCGAGCTGTCAAATCCGACAGCTGGAGGCTGAGCCTTTTATCACAGTCAGGTAAACAGTGAAACATCTGATCAGTCATTTATAACCGTGTTAATTAGTTTACAACATATAAAACACTCCCATATAAGGAGGGGGGCCGACACAGGTTTGACACAAGTTATGAAAAGCAGGAGGGCGACGCGGTTTGAACAGCAACAGTGTGAATTTATATCTTTTTTTGTGGATATAGAAACGGATGTTAGGGTAGAAAATCTGTCATTTTGCACAGCGCTCACTTAGCCGAGTCTTTCTTAAGAATTCAGGCAGGCAATCCTTTCTCAAAGTGCAGATCAAAGCCGGAAACCGACTGTCTCAATGCAACCTCTAATAAGAGCCTGAAGACACATTCTCGCCTTGATCTTCTACCACACTGCTTATACGTTACAAAGTCAACATGGCAGCGCTCCGCTGATAACACTGTCAAGTGCGCTCATTGTGCTCCACAAAATCACCCCGTTGTTTGTGTGTGTGAGCAAGCGCTGGCTCATATTGTAAACACAAATGGCTTATTCAAATGTGGGTCCAGGCAGTGCGCGCACCGGAGTAGATTGAGGCGAAATCAGGGAGGTGTCAACAGCTTCTGACAGCTGGAACTAAACCAGGGGGGGGGGAAATGAGGCGATGGCACTATTGGAATATTATTTCCTATTTGCATATTTTTTTTCCAAATAGATCATTTTTCTTCTTAGAGTTCACATTTCTAAGGAATTTGTATGGATGAAGTGTGAGACTTACGTCTTTGTTGTCTAGCTGACTTTTACAGTATTTAACCATAAATGCAAACTTATAAACCCAGAACTTCAAGTAATATTGCTAGAGAAAAGTATGCTGTACAATAGTTTTACTACTAGCTCCATTAAATCTTCACTAGGATTGTAGCAGCAGCAGGAAAAGACACACTGGAACTACTGTCCTGCAGGTCGTAGATGCTTCGACACACCTGAATCAAACGGGTTGGTACCTTTGGACAAACCTGACTGGTGTTGAATCTTTTGATGCAGCTGCGTTGGAGCAAGGATGCATCTAAAACCTGCAGAGAAGTAGCAGCTTAGGCTTAGGCTGCTGTCTCAGCAACCCAACCCCAGATAAGTGGGGCAAAATTGAAGGATATACTGTACTTCACATGCATCTGGTGAAGTTCTAAGTCATGTTATGTCTATAAGCATGTTTGTCACTTATGATGTGCTGTCATTTTTCCCTTCTTTTTCATTTTGTCAAATAAAATTTCAACCTATTCAGTTCAATTAGTCTGAAAACCGAATCAACTCTGCTAGTATTTTAGTTTAATTGATGAACTGTATAATTTTTCTCATTCATGAGTGTTTGTCGACTCTTAGGCGAATCGTTTTTCTTCAGGTGTTTAAAAGCAGTTTACTTGGACAGGTTTCCATATGTGAATACCCTTCTTTTTCTCATACCATGCAAAATTTTAGCTTTACTGTGGCTGCTAAACTTATTTAAAGTTGTAAAACGTGTAAAAAAAAAAAAAACAGCCAATAACCAGGAAGGCAATCTTTGGTCAATTTGATGGACAGACAGCCAGACAAATATGAATCATTTTAGAGAAATCTTAATAACTTTACACAGACTTTAAAGTAGGCAGACATTTAACGTGCACAGTGTGGAATGAACCTTTTATGATTTACAGCAGTGTTTCCTATCAGCGATCCGTGAGGCATTAGATGGTAGAAGATCAGATGAAGAGTTAAATGTGTTTGATTGTTTAAATTAAGGGATGTAAAGACAAACAAAATGCTGCAGACTGCATTGATTTTTTTAAAGTAGATGAAACACAGCCGTGTATAAAAGTATTTTTTGACATAGAGTGAGCACATTTATGTAAAATAGAGACTTTTTCTGTAATCTGACCACACGGCCCAAGGTTTGATCATCCATCACAGCAACCCCTGCACCACGACTTCTTTGAGCATACATGCATGAACGACTGAGCCTTCCTGCTGCATCCATCATGTCACAGACAGCCGAGTCACCAATGCTGCAGACCGCGACGCCACCCAGAGGTCCAGCAAGACGGCTGCATCAGAGGTGGAGATATAAAAGCCCTTAATCATGATCTGCCAGTGATCTCCTTTCAGAAGGAAGGTAATCCCTCACACAAGGGGTCTCCGGTTACTTAACCCTATATCCAAAAATAATAATTTCTCATTGTTTGTAGTAATATACTTTAAGTTCAGAGAAAGCAATGCGATGTTACCAGGACACAGAAACTATAAAATGTAAACAAACAGACGATAACTGCAAAATTCACTATTTTCTCTGTGCATTGTTGGAGACAAACCTTCAGCTGTCTAAGTCAGATACAATTATTGACATTTAGCTCGTCTGCTTCAGACTTTGAATTTTATGGCTTTCAAGGCAAATAAAGTGCTACAAAATATCAGTAGAATGCTTTTTGTTTAATCTATGATGGTATTAGACATGATTTACAGACAAAGCAACAAAATATGATTCGCTGCTTCATACAAGGCTGACCTCCCAACCATTGGATGAGCAAGTTTTAAACCTGTTGATCAAGGATGCTGTTTTTCTCCTGTTAGGTTAAAGCCTCAACTAATTCATGCAGTCATGCAAGCAAAATAAGGTTGGAAAAGGTTTGATTGGTTTCTCGTTCATGTTTTTTACATTTTTTTCCCTCAACATGACTTAACAGGTTTGTTTCTTTAGAGCTCAATGAATTATTAGCATCAACATATATATATATATATTTATATATGTATATATATATATATATATATATATATATATATATATATATATATATATATATATATATAGTAAAGCCTTAATGTCCACCTGTCAATTGAATTTAAATAATTTTATGAATCCAAAGGGAACATTTTGAGATTCAGTAATTGCCACCATTCATATCTATTTAAACAGGTATTATAGATTAATAACTTTGTTCCTGAAAGGATGTATTGTAGCGGTCTGTGTTGCAGTCGCTGATTTTAAGGTTCTGCCCAAAGACACCCTGTTATTTAACAGTCTGGTGAAGCATCGCTTCTACTTCTTCTCCCATAATTAAATGTATATTTAATAACAAAAAGACAATTGTATCTTTACTATAATTTTTTGTGTATTTTTTTTTTGTCTCTTGTAAAGTAAAATTACACGTCCAACAAAACCAAGGATTTCATATTTTACAAAAGGAATTACAGCGACATTGTTAAAAGGAACTTTCCAGACAATCTTGATAGCCCTCTCTGTTTGCTGCTCCTTGAGCCATAACTTTTATTTTTATGACAGTCGTTTCCCTGACTCTGACCAGTCTGGATCTCTCTTCCTAGTTTCATTGGGCCTTGTTAGCGCTGACAAGCCATCACTTCTTCCATCTTCCATCCTGCTCGTTCTGGCCTCTGCTCAGACGGATGTGCGACGCGTTTAATGTGTCGTGTAATGCCGACAAAGATCCGGATGAACTATCCCAACCTTGTTCGTCATTGCTGCCTCGCTAATGTTTACAACATTTTTTTACACCCTTTCGGTTTGGCTTTACATGAACTTCCATGACACTGTAAAGCAGAGAGCAACCCAGCTTAAGTAATTAACCTTTCCCCGCATACTGAATATCAAAGAACACCTTTGATGTTACTAATTAATTTTGCAGTTGATGATTTTACAGCTTTGCCTGCTTTCACGCTTCATTACGTTCATCTGCAGCCAACGAGCACATCTCAGATTTATCGGGCACGCCGTACATTAATACTGTATTATTATTATTTATTATTCTAACTATAGGTTAAAATGTGTGCTTTAAAATAATCACAAACATCTAAGCTAAGCCTAAAACAGTGTAAACATCAGTGTTTTATAAGAGTTTTCCGCACAATAATATCAGATAATACGACGGAGCACATACAGAGGTGACCCCCATTTCTCCTGTAGGCGTCAGCGCCGTTAACTGTGTCATAATGGCCACATGATGATTGGCTAGATGTTTATTAGACCCTTTTCAGTTCATTGTCACAACGGCCGAAGCAAAGCTGGGGTTGTTTTTCAGCTTTTTTATCTTCTTGTGGAGTTTCAGCGGAATAGTAAAGCTTGTACTGTTGACAAGATTAACAACGTAAGAGCGAAGCACATTAATATGTTCTGATGTGACTTCGCAGAATAGTAAAAATGCATGTTGCATGTCTTAGTGCAAGTATGTTAGAGCCAAGGACTTTTCAACAGAAGACAAATCTCATCATGATAGCCTCTATGATGCATTAACAAGGAAAGAAATACATAAATAAATCAGAAAGTCTGCAATCGTCAAAGCCCCGCCAAGATGAATCTCTACCATCTTATCATGAATCACTTGTGCCACCGCCAGAGACCTAAAGGTGAAACGCATTTCCTTATATAGAAAGTAATTCCTTCAGGAGTGATGGTAACGTTTCCTCCAGAATTCATCCGCGGCACGGCGGCATCAGGGGGAAAACACATTTGAGATAAATGTCATGGTAAAAGAATCATTTCATGCCTCCACACACACTGTGATTTATTTAACAACCACTAAACCTTTCAGGTCACATTTCAGAGGAAAAAGGCCACGCTGTGTGTACTTTAGTCTGAACAGAGAGGAGAGGAGTGTCAGCATAAGACGCATATCTTTGTTTTAAACAATTCTGTGATATTCTAAATTGAAATTTTTTTAAATCTGGTATAAAGAGGCAGACAAATTAGCTGACGGCCCAAATAAAGATGAGTGGAAAGGCTTAAGTTAAAACATATGTGACAACATGTGGCAACAGCTAGTAAAGTTCAATAGGTTCGTATTAAAATAGTTTTAGATGAAGGCTACACAGACAGTGCTACTACAACTGCTGCCTTGCTATTAGGCAACCTAGGATTACAGGGATAAAATCCTGGCCGGAGGTCTTTGTGCATGGATTTTTGCATGTTCTGTTCACTGGGTATTGGGTTCTCCCCAAGTACTTCAACCTCCTCTAACAGTTTAAAAAAGAATGGCTGTTAAGTATATTGGTCGCTCTAAAAAGAAAAGGTGTTTGCGAGCATCATTGTCTGTCCTGTCTGTCTCTGTGTTGCCCTGTTATTACCTTTCCAAAGTCTACTCTGCTTCTAATCCTATAGATAGTCCTGGATGTTTTGCATGCTAACAAAGTTCTTGAGGCCTTTGAAACAGAATTGCGTCCTTAACTATCAGATCTGCCACCAGATCCAGCAGTGGAAGTGTATCTTCAATCATTCTTTGCTGAAAACTAAACCCCTTTTGAGTGTGTGTTCCTGAAATGCTGACTCTTGTAGCAAACCTTGAACCTACGCAAAGCTAATCAAAGTGTTTAAACTCTAAATCTTTAGATTTGCGCAATTAGCTATTCCTCTTTTTTTAACTTCCTCCTCATTTTGTACAGAGGCCGAGTAAATATGTGATCTTGTGCAGCTTTCTGAAAATAAATTAGTTGGTTTCAAACACTGTTCATCATGCTTTATAAGGCACTGGGCAAGTTATGGTGTTCCTTCAGTTTCTTTACATGCTTCCTCTTGAAAATGTTATCATACTGCACAGCCTTAATTTCTGCAGGTATGTATATTTACACTCATGTAGTTTCATGTCTACTGATGAGCAAACCCAACCAACAGGCTGTGAAACTGCACTTTAGATATAGCACTATAGATGGCAAACAATTATTATTGGCTCATCCGTGAATAAAACTGCAACCTACATGAAACATACAGGTTTATTAATATATTATTTTTAAGATTGGATGCAAAAAGCATTTCAAAGTAGGGGTAAATATCAGCCATCAATCAGTCCTATCTTTTACAATCAGTCTATGGTCTTGGAAGAAACTGGCGCTGATGAAAAGCTGCACCGGCAGGCATAATTTCTGCCGCACAAGCCGAGCTCCTACGTGTTGGTGAGGAGGAGATACTATTTTTTGACCAGGTTTGGTAAGGGTGGG
>JAVLVB010001001.1:4877975-4892960 GCA_032876305.1 Orestias chungarensis
GACTAAAGAGAGTGGAGCGCATCCAGTGATTCAGCTCAGCACTTGTTCATCCTTCATTACTAATGTTGCAGGCATGGGCTGCACTTCAAAAACACGAGTCAAACTCTTAAAAAGAAAAAAATCTTTAAAAAAAGATATTAATCTAATTATCTAATGATAATTACCAAAGTCAACCAGTTTGACTCCCCCCTCTGTTGTAAGGAGGATGTTGTTTCCTTTGACGTCACGATGGATTATCCGGTTGTTGTGCAAATGCTGTAGGCCCTTTAAAGTTGGGGAAAACATATACACTTAGTGTTAAACACAGTAGTCTAACCAAAGATAGATAAATAAAGAATATTTTTCTTGATTTTTATAACGTTTTTTCCCATCATATCCACACGTTTATTATTGTTTTGTGGTTATTTTTATTTTTTTTGAGAGCATTACAGGTGAAGAGCAGAAATATAATTCATGGTTTATTTTATTTAATGTTAGATAGAAATAGAAACTGGTCAATATGATATGGATTTGGTTCCTGTTACATTTGATACCCCTAGAAAAAAAATCCCATTAACTGCAAAAAGACGAGTCCAAGAACAAGGAAAGAAAAACTGCAAACATGCAATCAGAGCTAAACTGCAGGCCTTCGGGAGCAGTGTCGGGTAGATGTTTTTCTACTTCAAACTATCTCTGTCAAAAAATTGGGTCATTAGCAGCATCCTGTAGAACTTGAATATAAATAAAGGTTTTTAATTTTACAGATTGTAAAAAACCAAGTGTTGTTTTATCTTGTACTTTATAATTGTACACTATTTTGTGTTGGTCTGTATTGGATAAAGTCCTTATAAAATAGGGGTGACAAAAAAGATAAACATTTTTAAAGGCTATGGATACTTCTGGAAGTCTCATGTTTGAATCCCAGCTGCTGCCTAACAGCACTTCCCAGCTTACCAAGAGGGCACTGTACAAGATGTATGAGATGACAGGCTCCTGCAGACGCTGGCCGCGCACGATCAGGCTTTTGATGAGTTCTGTGATGGAGCCGCCGTTGCACAGCTGCAAGGGAGACAGAGAAACACAGGTGACTCGCCCATCACTCACCACTCCAAATTATGATTCATGGGGAGGATTAGGCCACACAGCCGAGCTGGAGAAAGAAGTTCAGTCTCATCCGTTGGCACACTGGCATCAGGGTTTTTAGGAAGCACTGTCACAGCCTCCAATAGACTTTCAAATACTTTTTTTTTCTTTTTATGAATGTTTGTTGGTTTTTCCAAAAACCTCTGCTATATGGGTTCATATCAAGAAGATTTTTGATCATGTAGCTGGATTATGTGTATCATATTGTGTGTGTGTGTGTGTGTGTGTGTGTGTGTGTGTGTGTGTGTGTGTGTGTGTTGAGATGAAGGCTGTGGAATTTACTTTGTGCTAAAGTTTAAAAACAGAAAAGTTCATTTTGTTGTCTTTTAAACTTTTTGTATCATTTTTCAAATACCTAAAGATTAACTGACTGTGTAGGGAGAAATGCTCAATGTGTTTAAGTTAAACATGAACTGGCTGAGGATGGCTATAAACCAGTCCAAGCTTTCAGCAGACAGGAGTGAGTATTTATCATTCTAGACAGAGGGTCTGCAGAGAGTAGAGTGAGATTAGGTGATCTCATTGTGTGGCTATTGTTGAATCACACATAAATACTGTGGCAGCTGCATACACGTTTGTTATATGTGACATCTGTAGGTTCTTTGTCTCAAAAAACTGTGGACTTTGAGTCTGCTGAAGATCCTACTGTCAATGCTGAGGACAAAATATTAAAACCTACGACAGCAAATTTTAGTATGATCATTTAAATGCAAGGTAGATCCCTTTTTTAGGGTGTAACTTTGGGCTTTAATAGTCTCAAAGGTTCCTTTTTGGTGTTTGGCTTTTACACTCCTCCTCAGACTCAGTCCTCAGTCCCTGTATCTGACCTGTCACATCTTTCCGTATTTCCTTTTACTGCTTTGACAATGACAATAAAGCTGAATGCTATTCTATTCTATTCTATTATTTTTCTTAAGCATTCAACACCATAGTAGTAAAAATAAAAACGTGATAAAAAACTGGTAGAATTATTACAATACGGTATGATACTTGTGAAAATTTGAATTATTCATGTGTTGTTTTTTTTAATATTAGGTTCTGTTAAGTTTTTTTTTCGTTATTTACATACAAACGTACTGACGTTTATTCCTGTTAATCATTGAAAAAGAGCAAAAACGTTAAATGAAATCTTGTTAGAAAGCAAAAACTATGCTGCGTTAGCAGAAAGTAACATTTGAGCGCAGAATTGTGCGCAACAGGCAAAATGCTAAAGAAAACCCATGTTAAGCAAAATTTCTCCAATTTCTTATAGTCATGACTGCTCAAATAGAGCCAGCTTAGTTGCTTTTTGATTACACAACTTGTTTTGTCCCAGATTTAAAATATTTGTTTTGTTTTAACTGAATGAAGATGAACTACTGTCATCTTGTTAGGATTTGTGCTGGTTTTAATTACTTATAAATAGCTCACATCTAACGACCTGAACACCAATTAGGTTGTCAGGTAGTTTTAATATAGAACAGAATAGAATAATAACAATGCCACCATTAATACTACCAAAGGTACTAGAATAAGATAAAATAACATACAATAAAATAGATAATACCCCCTTCAGTAGAGTTGAAAATCTCGAGTAATTTCTAAAACATACACGAGGGAGAGCTCACCTCCAGCACCAGCCATAGCTGTCCCCCAGGTAAGTTGTCTGACTTGTAAAACATGCCATAAAACTTCACCACATTAGGATGGTTAGACAGGGACCTCAGGATGTTATATTCTGCTTCAATCTCCTCGTCTACATCCTAAAAAGAGCAAACAAGCAAAGTTTAGGGACAGCTTCGGAAGGAATACAACAACAACAAAAGATTAACAGGAAAATGCTTTGAATGTTTATGATCCTATTTATTTTGAGCTACAATGCAACACCAGAGGGCTACGATTACAATCAGGTCGTACAAAAGTAACACATTGGCGGGATGAAGTACTGCTGGCTCCACTTCTCTATCAAAGTAAATCTCACTGGGAGGGAAGATCCACAGCCACAGAGGCAGGATTTATCCTCCTGGATGTCTGAGTGATAGCGTCAGCAGTCATATCATGAAGAGAGATGGAAGTGGAGGCAGCTTCATCTTATTGAAATGAGCATCCTGGTGCATCTCAGGCCTCAGAACAAGGGTGCCGATATTGGGTCTAAAGCATCCTCATCAAACAGGAAAACAAACGAGGGCTACAGTGGGGAGCCTGACGGCAGATATAAAGAAGACAAGACGTGGAACCTACTCTGTTCGAGGGGCTTGGATGCTGCAGAAAATCACAATTATGAAGAACAACACACAAAGAGTAAATCAAGTCAGACACGAAGGATCGTGACAACGAACCAGCCTCAGCAGCATCACAGAGAATCACAAAGAGACAAGAAAGTATAAAACAACACACATGAATCGGGCCTCATTAAAGCAGCTAAACTAATTATAGTCTTGTTTTTTTTAGCTGAAATGATTACAGCTGAGATGTTTTTCCATTACCTCAAGGCAACTCAAACCCTCATATGCTATTAAAGGATGCTGCATTACCATGATAAATTAAGGACTGAGTGCATCATAAATCACATATACAGCTCAGTAAAAGCAATGAAAGCAGACAAGGAATCCTCAACTTGTGCATGTGTTTTATTTAGTTTTATATATTTTTTTTTTTGTAAACATGTATTTCAAAGAGAAATATGCAAGAATGTTTTAGCCATTTTTACAGCGTTCTCCATTATAGCTTAGCATCATAACAGGGCAGCTATTATCAATCCAATTTATATGCTTGAATTATTGTTAGTTCTTATTAACAGCCTCAACCACATATAGAGAAAAAAAGGCAATCAGTGCCTTTTTAGTTCTGTAAAGGGGCATTTTGTTAAGACCTGTGTCAGACACTGACACAGACACTAAACGGAGATGGCAAGGTAAGTGTACTGAAGACACCATTTGAATATATATTTAAAAAAACAGGACTGAAATTAGATGACGTCACTGTGGGTCAACCCAGGGTTTGAGAAGTGTATTTCTGGTTCAAAATCTCAAGTGAGGGAAAAACCCCAAGGGTTAAGATGCAGAACAATACTGGGGACTTGACAATAGGCAGAAACAGGTCACAGCTGTGGAAATAGCAGACAGATCCGTGGGTCAGGTGAGAATTGGGAGTCAAGGAACCAAAACAGCATCAGATCTCAAGAAAATCAGAAGGTGGGAAGATATCTGATGAGTGCAAATAACTACAGGGAGATCGGTGGATTGAGAACTTTGTCATGAATATGCAAACTAGGAAAGGAATACTTGGCATTTATTCACTAATAGCTTTTGAAAAATCTGGTTCCCTCTGCCTGCAATACAGAGGGTCCTATTAACTTAAAACAAAATGATGAATTAGGTGGTGGATTATTTTATATACTATATAAACAATAATAGCTAAATTGGTTTCTAATTCCACCAAATACCTATGCTCATTAAAATCTCCTTGAAGAAGAATGAACACTTTTCTTCATTACCTAAAGAGGTAATTCAGGCAGTTAAATCAGGTGTGTTAAATCAGAGAAACATTCAAAATGTGGATAGCGTTGTTGTAGGATGTGGATTAATATAACACAACACCCTGGATCAGTCATGATGAGGTAAAAATGGAAGCTCTGAAGCCCGAGTAAGGTCGAGTAATTGACAAATTTGGGACTCACGTTGATCGGGTCCAGCACTTTCACTGCCGCCTGGCTTCCATCCTTTTTGTTGGTCACTTTGTAGACTTTTCCATAGGTCCCTTTCCCGATGGTCTCCACTATGTCCCAGTTGGCTGAGGGATCGCCCAGGTACTCCAGCCCAATCATGCTGGACGTGTAGGGATACAGTCCATACAGAGATCTCCTGAGCAACAAACCAGACCCCAGATCAACAGTGTGTTCACAAATCCCGTCAAACTGCTGTGATTGCATAGTTTCTGCGAAGAAAAACTTAATCCGCTTGCAAATACTTATTACTTTGCACAGGGAAGATTGACGGACTATCTGATTGATAGGCTGAACAAAGAGGACATCTGCACTGCTCCAACATAAAGGGAAACAAAAGCATAATCTAAAAAGAAAAGCAGATAAAATCAACAATTTAAAAGACCTCATCCTCTAAACAGCTTCATTTACAATGAGTATAACCATTGGGAGCCACATTAGGAGCCTAAAGAAAGAAAAATTAAAAAGAAATAATATAGTCGTTACTTACATGGCAAGTGTTATTTTCTTCTGACTCATCAGCACAGAGAAAAGATACAAGTGGAGAGTCTCTGGTGATCATAATAAGGCAACAGTGATAACAACAGCAAGCGCTTCCTCAAGAGGAACGGGTAACAAGTTGCGTTTCCCACAGTCACTGAATTAGCCGTCCCCACTGAGACGTTGCTGAGCGCACTAAGAAGTGAAATCTCCAGGAGATCAAATGGATTGGTCAGAGATTACCGGACCTGAAGCAGTGAACCTTTGCTACACCACTTAACAAACAGCTTTAAGAAGCGATCCCCATAAAAGGTGTTTTAGAAGTTTGTTATATTTTAAATGTGAGGATGTAGTAGGAGAAAGAAAACAGTACAACAACATGATGTGATGAGCATAATAAAAACAATAATGCAAAAAGATAACAACCCAGTTTCTTCAATGCTGGGGAGTTTGCACTTTAAAAAAAATAAAATGATATATAAGCCTGATGTACAGGGACATTTATTTTCAATTTGATGTGTTAATGCATCAGCAAGGTTCTGTGACCTTAAGGGAGTGAAGAGGAAGTCTTTTATTTTAGGTGAACTGGAAAATTAATGTGAAAATCATGTTTAACCCTGTCACATGTTGACAGGTTTATAAATCATGGCAGCGATAGATTTTAGACGGGTGTTTGAGTGAAGATTCTCCAATATGCAGCACAGAGATCCAACAGATGTCCTTTAGTGTGTCCTTTGTGGAAAAGACATGTGAGGGAAACTTCATGTTCAATTATTAAACATATTTTCTAGAAACAAACTAAATAACCAGTAGGTTTTATCATTAGACTGGTAATCTCTCATTAATCTTACAAAAATTGCAGTATTTTCATCAGGATTCCAACACATTATTGTGTGCAAATTATTGTTACCTTAGGACAATTTAAACTATTTTCAGTACGTTTTTACATAAACACATTTTCTTAAAATATTTAACTAATCCACATTTATGTTATTCTGTAATAACCTAAAGTATCCAAAAAAAAAAAAAAAGTTTAAATAGACATAAAATAAAAAATGCATCCAAACCAATCAGGCTTAATGTGAAAAGGAAAGTGTTCAACCTTTAAAAGGAAATTATTAACTGTGATTAACTAGATTTGGATTTTTATGTTATTGCCACATGTATATCAGATCCTGAACAATTTGTAGAATAAGGGAAAATGTTTGCCTGACAACATAAAATTGTCTAAATTATCTTGAGAAAAAACAAAATCAAACTATGATCTAAAGACACTCAAGCAAAGAATCAGTCTGTAGAGACTTAAAAAGTAAGTTGTGATGTTTTGGGACTCTATTGAACCCAGTATCCACAAATTATTAACAACTCTGGTCCCATGTAAAGCAGTACTGCCTTTTGCTGGCCTCATACCAACATACGTTCGCTGTATTGTTTTTGGTACTGTTATGGCAAGGGTCACATTTGTCGCTGCAGCCCAATGGAAGTGAAATACGCACACCTCCATTTACGCAGACAGGGAGGATGAGAGGAGACTAAAGGAAGACTTGAGCTAGGTTGTCCTGCTCAACCCCTGGCTTTATCATCACACTTTGTGGATGGAAAAAATTATTTTACAAAGATACCTGCAACTCAAGATACTAAATTTATGGGGGGGAAAAAACAGCTTTAGCTTAAGTAAGAGGCAAGTGTAGACCGAGTACTTTGGAAGTTTAAATTGATCAAGAACATGATATGCCTGCCTGATGCTGTTTTTTTCAAATATATATGTCGTTTTACAAAAAACACGCATGCCTGGCGTTTCTGAAGGCGTTTCCTTCTCCACAGTGCAACTAAAACCTCTGGTGGAGATGTGAAGAACTTCTGGATTAATAAGGAAGTCACACAGCTTGTTGAAAAACAATCTATTCAAACGGTCCTAGAGATCTTGACATGTTAAAACAGTCTTAATTCAGTTCGAAGGGGGATATTTTTTACCAATAACTATGACTTATAAGATATCAATAGTTCATTAATACAAATTTTCTTTTAAAAACCTTAAATAACATGTTCATACATTTTCTTTTATATCCCAAAGGATTCAATGAACCTGTGATTTGTTTTTCCATCATATTGCCACTCAAAAGACGATGTCTATAGGGGAGCAAGACATCCTTTAAGACAATTTAAACATTGTTCCTATATATTCTTTCGCAAATCCTGCCTGGTTGATTCAAGAATTCATGCAGTATCAAATTAAGCATGTCGAATGGTAATCTGTGTTTTTATGTGTTTATGTGTGGGTGGGTGAACATATGCGAGTGAGTTTGTCACCAGGCTTGGAACAGTTGTTAGAATAACAGAGAGAACAGCAGATCATTATTTAGTATTATTGTAACCTGTTTCAACACATTTTTGATCTCAAAGTGAGTCAGACATTTTAAGCTGGTTCAATGTAAAGCATGAAACACAAGTTTTAAACATTTATCACTGATCTTCTGTTTCGTGACCTAAACCGGACACAGGACACCCTGTTATTAGATATTAAGATATTAAGTTACTATGTTTTTCACAGCTTTTAGTCCCTAACAATCGGCAGCAGAATATACTGTAGTGTATGTGTTTAAAACAGTGTCCAGTAGAAGCAAAATGCTCAACATATGATGTTGACTTTTTACCAGGATATTAATCTGCATTGTTGTAATTGTACAAAATGTCATTCTCCTACAAAAATAAGTTCTGTCAAACTTTATTTAAGTTACCTCAATACAGAGTTTACTGATCTGACTACAGATTATCTATTTATCAGCAATTCACAGCCACATCAGTCATCATGCAAATGCTCCTTTTGATAATTTCCCATCATGCCTTCTTTCATAACTCACTGATCGCGGATGAGTCAAGATAAAAAATAAATAGATTAATAAAAAAACACTCAGATCAAGAAGCAAAAAGCAAACATACCTGCTTCTTTGTGTTTGTTGCTGCCTCACTTCCAAATGCTCCAGACTAAATTAGCCAATCTACAGGGATTAATAATTTACCAGCAATCTGCAATCTGATCTGCAGATGGGTTTAAATATTCAGGTGGCAGATGTAGCCAGTCATAACGGAGGCTGATATGAAGCATCTCATGTTGCCGGCAGGTAACCAGGAAGTCTGTGATAGTTGCTAAATCATGTGACTGCCTGCCTCCCATCAGCACATACTGTTCTTTTCATTCATACAGCTTTAAACTTGAGTTTGTCCTCACATTTGAATTAAATAATTTAAACATGAAGACAATCATTTTTAGCCGCATCGGCCTGACTTTTTGAAACGTTTACGAAATATAATGTTTAAACCCTAGTAAGATAAAATGAGGCATATTACATTTGAACAGGCGATTACCTTTAAGTGAACATCTGCATGTTTTGCTTTACTTTGTCTGAAAACATTTGATCAAAGATATTTGTTGAAAAGTTTTTTGATTTATTTCCTTCTGTCAACTTCCAAGAACGTGGTCCGTAACGCTGAATGTTTACTATCAGAAACCAATCACACAATTAACTCATTTAGAAGGTTTTTTGACTAAATGCCATCATTGCTTACGTTCGAATAAAGTTTATTTATCTATTGATTGGATACAAAGGTTTGAGGCTGTTTTCTAGGAACTTATCATGATGTCCTTATAGAAAAAAACAAAGGGTACTTTTTTAAAACCTTCCCCAAACTTGCTTTGCTGTAATTACCAGGTACTCTCTAGGAATCTAGTAACTTCTAGAAAAATTGAAGTTCCTGCTGGGGCAAGTTTCTGCTGAGTAATTTTCAGAAATGTATCTGCAAAGTTCTGAGAAATTAGATTGTAGCTTAAATAAAACAACCAGAAAGGTCCAAAATAAATGAATGAATAAATTCAGGAAAGTCTAAAAGTAACCCTCTTAGTTCAATTAGAGCACCAATCAAAGTCTATGAAGTTTTGGAAAAAAGTAATTTTGTGGAATGTTACAAGTAGGCTGTAGTAACATTCCTGGAAAGTCCTGCTCCAGTTTTAAGTTTAGCAACAATGCTAACCCTAGAGTCAAATATGTTAGCTTCTTAATCCTGAGGCAGATGTTTCTAAATAACATTTTAGATGTGGTTGCCAGGGAAACAGCTAATATAACACCTTGATAAAAAAAAAAAAAAAAAAAAAAGAAATTATTTAGAATTTTTATTTTCAATTTAAAATGTATTTCTTTTATCATTGTATGAGAAACTAGAAAACTATTTATTAAGCTTTAATTGTAGGTTTAAAGTATATATTATGTAATATATTTTGGCAAACGTTTAAATACATACTGTTATCCTTTATTTGCATAGACCATGAGCTGAACAAGTAAAATATAAATTGACCAATTTTGCAGAAGTTTTATGTTCAATATGAAACCTAACAGTTGGAATCGGTGATTTATTTGATAAATTGGAGAAAAAGAAAAAACATTTGGTTATTTAAATACTTTTGCTAAGCATACAGGGTTCAACATTTCACTTGATGTAACTTCAAAATTCAATTTTATTTAAAAATGTTAGTTAAAAACAATGTAAATAAAAATAAGATGCAAATTATTACAGTAAATTTATTTGTGAAACACCAACAGCGAGTCTTACATCTGAAGGTTTCACGCCAAACGCAGCTGAGCAAAAGAATAAAGCATTGAAGTGCAGCTTAGGAAACCTGACACCAACTGGTCAACGATGGGCTAAGCTCAGGTTACCTTTTGTCTCTTGTGTCTGAATGAAATCAGTGGAGCTTGACGTGACTATTTGAACCAAACGAAAGAGTCAATCCCAATCTGCATCTGTTTGTCATTGAAAGCTTTATGGAAACAAATACAAAAAGATCAAGAGGTGCATTATTTCTGTAATAAATAAACCTAATTTATCCTTCTCCGAGGAATTTGTATTTCCAGGGAAGCTGTAGTTCTGTAAAGTTGACGGAAAGACAAGCTGCAGAACATCTTTATCAGAAAAAAGACAAAAACAAAGTGAAAGTGAGTAATCCCATTTTCTGCTTCTATCAAACACACAATTCTACTTTCTGTGATAAAGCCTCATGGGAACTGAGCTTGATAAATAAACCCTTTGGTAGGTCTGCAGAGAGCAAGAGAGAGAGAAAACTATAATCCCTTTTTAAGGGGATATGAGGAGGCTTTGCAGTAAACCTCCACCTAGCGAGGCCTGAAGCACAGTGCCCTGGTTTTCACCCTGGATGACCAAAACACCCATCAGAAGATGACAGACGGCCTCAGATAGCTTTTATTAATATAATTTAGGGCAGTTAAACCTGCAGGATGGATTATCATGCAAGAGCTGAACAACACGGGATACAGAAAACACAATTACCAAAACAAAGCCACCCTCATCAGGATCTCTTGCATTAGCAACATTTCAGCTGCCCTTTTTGTTGTGACTCAACACAGCACACAGTGTATTAAACGGTTACTGATGGTTACAATGCAGGAAAACTGCCAGAGACAAGCCTGTTTTAGTCTCAAGACAGATATTTAACTACTAGATCATTTAGTTTTGCAATTAAACTCAAAATGATCTATACCTCTGGAAAATTTACAGTGAAAATTATCTGTGTTTTTAATCAAAAATATTGTTGCTGTTTTTTTTAATTAGTGACAGGAAATAAATAAAAAGTTCCCCCAAGAGGTTTTTTAAAACATTGCAGAAGAAATGTCACTGAAACAAGACTCAAAACATTTTATCAATTAGTGACACCCTTATTAGTAAGTAATGGAAAGCACTTCTTGATACTGCTAGCCAGGATTTTACTGTAATTTCTGTGATTAACCGTTGTGGAAAAGCTTAACAGATGGAAAGGTTCTTTGCCATAACCCTAATCTTCAGCTCCCAACACAGATTCTGCCAGATTCAGGTCATTCTGAGCTACTTAAAAACATTAATATTACATCTGTTTCCGAATAATCAATAGAAGATACTTCCTGCTCTTTGTATGTATCTGTAAAATCACTGTGGACGTTGATATCAATTGTATTCATGTTGAGAAGTTTCAACAACTTCTTCACGAATTTATACATTTTGTGTAATGATTTTTTTTTTTTATGAAATCACAAAAAAAAAAATTATTTCACAAATCAATTATATACAGTTAAATAAATAAAAAAATGACTATAAAACGATGATTTACAGATGGATTTGACCTGGACTGACAATAGAAATGTAGCTAATGTTTTTATATTGTGGACACTATAAAATATATTGTTCTATTGGCATTAGGAGGTTTTAACATATATTGACAGAAAAGGTAACATTTATTCTGCCACAATAGGCAAAAAGTCAAATATTTCTGAAAGTGTGATTTTTTTATTTTCCTTTAAATGACAGTACTCTAACCACGAAAGGAAGAGTAAATGCAAGATTTTATTTTTACATATATCAATGGTACCAATAAACGGGGGCAATAATGGTTGGCTGGTTGTAGGTTGCTTGTATAAAATACATTTCTTTATATTTAAATAACCTTGCACAAATTCAACAAACTTCAGACACCTTAAACAAATTTTCCTATCATTTTAGATACTTATGTTTACATGCCATAAAAATAAATAAATTAAAAAATCCCACCATTAAAAAACAAAAACTTGTAATATTTCAAGTTAATTTTTAATGTTTTTTTTTTATTTCACCTTTGGAAAAAAGAGAAACACCCAATGTGAAATGAAGTTTAAGTAAACACGATAGTAAAATTATGATCAGCTTATTAGGAATGAACAGTGGTGAGTTGGGATTGAACCTCCAGTAATATCATATTTCTGCAGGTCTCCACCTGAGAAAATATTTATAGAAAAAAAGCCCTTTGACCCTACCTTGACATTGCTTCCCTTGTTTTCTCATCTGAAACAAAAAGAGAAGCTTTCAGTCACAGTAGCAGCTCTGCAATCGCCTCCTGATATCTGGGTCAGCTCTCACCCAGGCGTCCAACGCAGTTCACTCTCTGTAGCAATAAATGCAAAGAGATTTTCTGTCTACTTGGTAAAAAGGTTTAATTATTAACTGGGCAGACACCTGAGCATGTTGTCCTGCAGACCGGAAGCGGTTAACTGAATTACCACTATCACTTTGTGCAGCTTTTAATGTTTATTCATGCGATGGGAAGTCTGAGGAGGAAGCGGGACGAGCCTACCAGCACTGGGAGCAATGGGAGGAACATCCAAGGAAGCCTGACAGAGGACTGCCTGCAACAGCAACATCTTTCAGAGTGTTCACAGTTGCATAAACTCTTGTGGGTTTTTATATGTCCAACAAAGTACGCGCAGATTTATTTTTTTTCTTCAGATTGTTGCCTAATTGGTAGAAAACACTGGCTTGGTGCCACCGCTGGTCATTATCCACAGGGCCTCCCTTGTTTACTGTACAGACTCCAAACCAATTATGTTCCAAATGTTCCCTCACACAACAGCAGAAGAAGTCCTCAAATTTTTATTCATTTTTTGGTTATTTTCTGATTTTAAAACTGAAACTTATCAGATTTATTGATTAAATATGAGCTTTTTTATTTTTTTATTTAACGGCATAAAATGTTCCATTTACAGATTTTGTTCAAGTTTCTAATGTGATGCAGATGTCAAGATTTAAGCTTTACTAAGCTGGAAGGACCTGGAGGTCAGATGTTTTACATTCACTTCATAACAAGAACACATTTAAAGCTGCCAGAAATAAGAGTGTAGGAAAAAACACCAATGTCAATTCAATGTATCCATGTCCTGTTTTGTATTATTGCCTGTAAATAGCTCAGTCCATCATTCCCTCAACTCTGTCCAGGTTCCTTTTACCTGCTGGAAGAGTACCCAGAAATGTGATATTGTTCTCACCTGACCAGAGAACAAGAACTCTTGAGGCTTTAAAAAAAATCTAGTCTCCAATTAAGGCGGCTGAAAACACCACCCCTCAATACTCAAAAACATACTAGGAAAAGTCAGAAACCTTTATTGGCCCATGCATAGATTTCAAACCAATAGATAAGTTCTAAAATAAAATACAACATGTATCTTGTTGTTGTTCTAAAAAGTTGTTGCAGATGTATTTTGGACAATAATTGCAAATAATAATCAAGTAAAGCCACGATTGTTAGTCTACAACTAAAGGAAAAACTATCTAGATGAAAATACGGGGTTTCTTTAGAGGTTTTTCTGCATTATTTAGATGACCAAACCAGAAAAAAAAAAAGGAAACGGAGTCAATGTGTGCTTTTATTTTATTCACATATGTTACATTTTGCGATAAATGTCCTAAGTCATACTTCCTGGTCAAACTCAGGAAGTTTGAGTCGGCACCTACAGTAATGTACTGTATTCCACTTCATTTACACAGGAAAAAACACACAGAAGCTCTCGGTTACAATTTTAAACCCATTACTCGTTGGCCATTTGGTTGCGGTCATTTACAAAGTGGGTACGCCGAAAAATAAAGAAAAGAAAAAGGAAGAAAACTTGGAGGAGGAGAAAACGGGGAGAAAAATCAGCACGCAGAAATTCAGCAAAGAAGTTCCCACGTGTGGTTTTACCCATATGGCAGCACGACGCAGCTCAGCGTTTCGATCCTAGACAGCCGTAAACTGACGCTGCGCGGGCTCGACTGCAGCCAACCCTTCTAGAAAGCAACGTGGTGATCACAAAACTAGGTTGCTCACACAATTAATGGTTGCTTAAAGGGTGCCATGCAGTGTTATAATGGAGGCCAACAATCCCGACAATCCTGCAATGTCAAAATGCGGCTGCAGATCACAACTGGATGATGCACGAGAAAGAGAAAGTCATAATGATTTGCTCTGTACTGGAGACATGAAGTTGATAAAAAGAAGGGAGAAATTCCATCAAAAAAAGCACTGGGGTATCAATTCCTTTTTTATACTCTGATAAACCTGGTGGGATATTTCGGTTTAGCAGAAATGTGTGTCTGTGCGAAGATGAAACAAAGCGACTAATTTGATTTTCTACTTTCATCCAACTATAAAATAAAAAGCACTAAAAAGGCAGGGGTGATGACACCTGGAGTGGGTGCTATGTGGTGACCGCTCACCTCCTTAAACATTAAAGTGAAAATCCACATTCCCAGCAATCAATTGTAAACTCAAAACTTACAAAAGACAAAAAGATATTCACAAACGTTGACATTAATTGAACATTGAGCAGCAGCAGCATTTATTTAAATATCTAAAACATATTTTAAACAGCAAAGACAAAAAAAAAAAAAGAGGAAACATAATTCCTGAGGATGGATTGCAACTAGACCCAGAAAGAGTCCTTTGTTGTTCGCAAAAGAAAGCTCTCACGTCTTGATGGGTGGACTTGGTCTTGCCTACCATCACTTCAGCAGACGACGATCGCAGCCTGCAGA
Organism: Orestias chungarensis; assembly: GCA_032876305.1. Lineage (NCBI taxonomy): Eukaryota > Metazoa > Chordata > Actinopteri > Cyprinodontiformes > Cyprinodontidae > Orestias > Orestias chungarensis. Next base: position 4,892,644 of record JAVLVB010001001.1, read on the forward strand.
AACGTCCTGTAACTCATCAGGAGCTCAAAAACCCGCCAGCGACAGAGTGCGGCGTGATAAACAAAAGGGATATGTGTTTTCTTCATCAAAAAAGATGCGAAACCTTCCTGACTGTTAGGGGGCTTTCAGCATTCTCCGAATTATTGTTTTCTAAATCCACATCTGCCTGGTCTGTACATTTTAAATCCAAACAGAACCGACTTTTAAAGACAGCCATAAACTAGCTAAACTTGAGCTAAACCTCAGAAATTCACTTTATTTTTAGCTCGTCCAAATTAGATTTTTTTTGTCCTGTTGAAAACCACACAATAAATCAC
>JAVLVB010001001.1:4893060-4939789 GCA_032876305.1 Orestias chungarensis
ACATCATCTTGTTTTTGTTTTTTTAAAGAGGACTTTGGAAGATCTTAGAGTCCGTTATAGTGCGGCCCCCAGCGTTTATTGATGTGATCAAAGGTGTGAGAAACCCACTGTTGCTCCAGAACTCGATACCGCTCCTCACACAAGAACAGAGGCTTGCCCCGGCTAAAAGGAACACAGACAGCAAATGAGAACAGAAGAAAGCCGAGGTATGTCTATTTGATTTCATGCATGCAAGATTCATTATTTAAAAGCAAAACAAAGGAACAGAGATTAAAAAAAAACCTAAACAAATAGAGAGGTTGCTGTTGGTGATCTCCAGTAGTCATCGGGCGTGAGGCGGCGGCCAACATGGACTGGTCGCCAGTCCGTTTCAGGTCAACACAGAGAGATAAAGGACAAGCAACCATGAACACACTCGTGCTTAATGGTAATTTAGAGTAATGGTTAACGCAACAATCCTGTTTTGATGGTGTCTGGGAGGAAGTTGGAGTACTTGGGGAGAAACTCACACATGCACTCTATGCAGGAAGGGAAAGACGTAAGAAGTATCTCGCTGCAAAGCAGCACTGGTACTGACTGTACATGATCAAATAAAGGGAAAAGAACAGTAAACAAACAATTTAAGCTAATAAAAAAGACACGAGTTAGAAATTAAATATTTAAGCTAAATCACATCATTACGGGTAAGATACAGCAAAAGTTAGGTTGTTTGTTGTTAGTCAAAAGACCAAACAGTTTCTTCAAACTTCAGCGTTTCAAGCAGCCGAGTTAGCAGGTGAAACAATGAAAAAGAGCCAAGAACTCGTTTTGTTGACAGGAAGTTTCTGTTACTTTAACTTTTATACAGTTGCTGCCAAATATCGTTGCATTTTTCAGCATCACTCGGACGGCTCGCTCTCTGCATGGTTTGGTTGAGTGTTCAAAGTGAAGAATCACCAATAATCCAACAGGCAGAATCGATCTGAGGATGCTGACCGTCCTTTCACCCAAAACATAGAGAGAAAACAGGAACCCAATGTGGTTCTGAGGAAATGATTGGTCCCCATTTTGTAGGTCTTTGTGTCAGAATCTTTTTGGACCTTAAAGTCTCCCATCTTTAAAACTTTTCTTCTGATATAAATTACATAAAATAACACCAAAGAGTCTGTTTAACCCTTTCTTTAAAATTCAGAGAGATCAAACATTAGCTAATATTTACGTAGTTCCCTGAGAGAAATTCAATTGCAGTAGCTGTTTTGGTGTTTGTTTACCTGACAAATTGGTATGGTAATTTTTTATAATATTTATTCTTTAATACATTATTCATTATTATCAGTGGCTGATGAAAGTAAATTAAACTGATTACGACACCATTTTATTGATGCCCTCATTAACGTTGTTGTTAATGAGGGCATCACAGTTTGGTGTGATTGTCCATGGAGTTTGCATGAGTTCTCTCTGGGTGCTACAGGTTCCTCCCATAGTCCAAAAACATGTTAGATTAATTAGTCTCCCTATATAGTTCCTAGGTGTGCGTGCATGGTTGCTTGACCGGTCTCTAAGTTGATCCGCGCTGGACTGGCGACCTGCCCTGTGAGGACTGTGGAGCAACCAACAGCAGGAAAAGCTTCCAGTCGTAGTTCTGAAGTGTTCAAATATTCGACATACCGTAAATCTCGGTCCTCTTCCCCGTGAGCGTCAAGGTAAACAGAGCCCCACAGACAGAAACGATGTCCACGGATGATGATGATGACTGAGGCGTTTATCAGTAGAAAGATGCCTGTAGCTGCGCCACAATGTTGGGAGTGCTACAAAATACAGGCAGCAAATAAATATTGAATAGTACTATTTATTTCTAATGAGTAGTAAAAAGATTTAGGGTGACACTTTTATCCAATTGATTGTCTAATAACTCAAACTTTCTATTGTAAGATGAATGTAATCTATCCTGCATATTGAATGGACAGTACTGTTGCATTTGCTGCAGCCACACTGCTTGACTTGTGCAACCAGTGGAAATTTTTATTTATTTATTCAAAAACAAATTGATAGACTTAACAAACCAAAACCCTTTTTAGTATTTTAAGTCCCATTCAAATACAAAATATGGCCAAAGACTTACCAGAACGCATTCACAGGTACCCTGCTGTTTGCAGCAGACGCCTTTGAGACAAACGAAAGCACCACAGACGAGGCAGAGTGCAGGGTCTTTTGGCACATTTTTGCAGACAGTGCAGGCCTTTCTGTGATAGTACTGGAAGATTATGTTGTAGTTGTCGGGTAGCTGGAGAAGCCGAGGTGCTGCCCACTGAGGATCCTGAACCAGCAAGCTCTGCAAAGGAGAGAGACGGCGGTGAGAAACGGCAACATGCAGCGTGAAAGTCTGGCTTACAAAAGGAGCAAATACGGCAAACAGGCGGATTCTGAATTTAATGAGGAAGAAAAACACAGGGATAGTTAGGGAGCCTTGCAATGTGTTAGTGTGCAAACAATAAAAAGATATAAAACAGGAAACAATTAAGAAAAGTGTTAGCAAATAATTTTACTATAGACACTAAATCCCCTCCCATCTTAATTTGTTACATAAAGAAAAATATACAGTCTATAACCTCTAAATATCAGCTATTATTGCATGCAAACAAATTTATCTCTAAGGAAACAATTGTTAAATAAGAACATTTAAAAAAGAAAAGCTTGTTTATTTTCCTCTCTAAATAGCGGGTACCAGGTTTAGGTCAAATTTCCAAAAATAAATCCAACTGGATCTGATTGTGGAAACATTGGGCAATGCTTCCATGATCTGCTTAGATTACAAAAAATATGGGTTCACATATGTGCGCTACAATAAATATGAGTTTTCTACAAGTTCAGAATTTAGAAAAATGCAACAGTTGTAATAAAAAAGGTTTCAATGATCCTTTAGTCCTCGGATCTAAGCACTTAGAGATGGCAGGGGACTGCTTTTGTTTTTCCAAAGTATTAAACATGCTGATAAAAGTCTCAGAAAACCTCTATATGCTTCAGATTTTTTGTCAAAGTAGGCATGCCGATGAAAATCCACATACTAGTGATTGCTCAGGTTGCAACAGCGATAACCCTTTGACCTCGTTGCACCACTGGGTCACCAGGTCAAAGGCGCTGACGGGCCACTCCAGGCATGAGGCACTGTGTACGGCGCTGGGAGGCTGTGGGGCTGACGACAGCAGGCCTAAACACACGGCCAAGGACGAGAACTCCTCTTCCTCCTAGGACAAAAAACCCCCCCAAAAAAACAACAACTAGCGAGCATTAAAAAAGAAAGCAAACAAACATACATTTGGAGTATATTTAAGAAAAACATACCAGGCAGCCAGTCAGGTTGTCTCCGTAAAGGTGGTGCTGCAGAAGGCAGGAGAGGCGAAGGAAGGGCAGACAGAACTGCCGGAGGCTGAACTCGACAGACTGTGGCGACCACACACTGGAGCTCAGCTGGAGAGGAACAAAGAATCAATAACCGGCCAGCAGGCTGCTGACAACAATGTTACACACAACAACTCCTGGAGATTAGTAGAGATATTAGATCTGTGTCAATGAGGTTAATGGCAGATTTATAGTGATGGAGGAAATGAAAAGGAGCTCTGTGAGGAGACTGTGTATGATCTACATCAAGAGTGCCCAACCAGTCGATCGCGATCTACTGGTAGATCACGGACTGATCCCAGTCGACCGCGAGGTTATGACCTGTTATGACATGACAGGAAGTCGGTGTTGCCAACTTAGCGACTTTGACGCTGTATTTACAGAGTATTCAGACATCTAAAATAAACAACAAAAAAACGAAATATTACAAAAGAAAAAAACTGTTTTCACATTTTTCACGGCCAGTCATGCCCGCGTGGGCTTCTACCAGCAGCTGCGCTGGCTGGTCAGCGTGGAAGTGTTCCGCGCGGCCGGTGCGCCGCAGGGGCGGCAGCGTGGCACGCCTTCTGCGCCGCTACGTTTTCTACTTGCGATTGAGAACTCGCAGCTCACGGACTATCAGGGAGAGGCTGTGGAACGCCATGCTGGCCGGGGAGCGTGTGTGTGTGTGTGTGTGTGTGTGCGTGCGCATGTATATATGTAAATAGTTTTAGTATAGAAATAGTATAGTTATCGTAGTAAATAGTAAAAATGGTTCTTTATTAAAGCTTGTTTTGCATTTTACTTTTTTTTTTGCATGTTACATATTTTACAATAAATTGTTTGGTCATTTATTTTTGCACAATTGAGTTATTTTGTCATGTAATCTGAATTCAAAGAGAAACTGTCTAAATTAAATGAATATTTTAATCAGTGAATTACAAATAAAAGTTCTCAGACAACAAGCACAATCAACTAAGTTTGCATGAAAGCAAAAATTATATTAATTGTGTCTTCTACAAAAGTTAAGCATTAATCCCAGGTCTTCAATCAAAAGATATACAGCAACATATTTTCCTTTTTATAATATGTATTTTTTCCTTCTGTTAAGGTTTTTTAACGTTATGAAACACTGCAGACATACTCCCATGTTATGTAAGCAAATTTGGTCAGTAGCCTATATGCATTCAATGATGTGTTAGCAATCTTGTTTCCCTCCAAAATTTATAATTATAAATTCCCCTGCTGCCTAAAAATGCTTTAATAAAGTGAAAACTCAGTGAAGTAATCAGTAATCGGTTCGAAAAGCTAGCCTCCTCCTCTCAGTGCCAGGTCTCCCACTAAGTTAGGAAGTGATTTCCTTTTTTCAAACAGAGATCTACCTGTTTTTTTATCTGGTTTATTTTTCAGTTTAGTTCATATTAAGGTCAGTTATGGCTATTGCTCATCATGCAGATTGCTGTGTGTCTGTGTATGTGTGTGTGTTCGAGAGAGGGAGGGTTTGTGATTTGATGTCTGATGGTTGTATGACAACAAAACGTGTTGTGAGGGTAGTTACTGCAGGCTGGACATGATCTGTGGGGGTTTGCGATGTTGACACTGAACTGGTAGATCTAAGGAGGTTGGCTACTTGAAAAGTAGCTCTTGGGACAAAAAAGGTTGGGCACCCCTGATCTACTTGGTAGTAAGGTTTTAAAGGAGGCTCACCATAGCGGTTTCTTCACCGTTCAGCTTGTAAACACTCTTGTCCTTTGAAAGTTCACTGATGACGTGGCTGAGCAGAGCTTCAAAGGACTTCTCCGAATTCGCAGCATTCTGCCGCAGACAAAAAATACATAAGAAGATTTTGTCAGCACAATTTTGACACGAAACAAACGATCAAAAGACTGAACGTGTAGGATTAACTAACATAATTCAATCGTACAGAAAAAGCTTTAAACAAAAACAGCTTAAAACGATTTATTTAAGCTCCATTTAAAGTCTAAAGCGTGCTCCCTATTAGAAAACAGAGAAAGTTAAAGTGTGGAGCTTAGAAAAAACAAACAATCAAGTTTATTGAGTCAAATATGATGATGAAATAAAGAAAAATAAAGGAGTTAGTTTGTGAATAATTGAACCTGTCAGTCCTGCAGAGTAGCATCAAGGAAGCTTGTTCCTGTTCAGTTAAGCAGTTTTTTAACTCTTTAGATGTGTCTGCATGTGTGAACCATTTCCCAAATGGAAAATCTAACCAGAAGATTGTTTTCCTTGGGTTCTATTCAGAGGTATTAGGTTAAAGAGAGGTTAGACGAATGCGTGGTACAAGCTAACAACAGTTTAAATGAAACATATCGTTTTTTAAGTTCATGTTTGTGTATCACACGAAGTCCCATAAGACACAATAAAGATTGTGCTTTTTGTGGCGAAAAAAGAAAAATTTCCCGCAATGTGGATAATTTTTAAAGGCAAGCTAGGCCAGAACTGAAACTCCCTCTACCAACAGACTGACATTTAATCAAACTCGTTAAGAGGAACTAGAAAAATCACTAAACCTTAAAAACCTGGAATTAATCCAACAACGACCCAGACTACAACAAAAGCCTATTCACACACAATTAACCTTGCTGATGTAAAGATATATAGATATATATATTTAACCAGGTATTTATGAATTTTCTTACTCTAATATAATCAAAACAGAAAGATTCACTTTAGTATTCAAGGGTTTTCCCCCCCAGTACAAAACATGTTCCTCCAAAAGAATATACAGAGTACTCCAAAATACTATCTGATTAGCAGGAGGAGACATTTCAAAATGTGTGTTCCTCTGATTACAATGCGTGTTCTGCTGATCTAGCTGGTGTTTTATGCAGAGGAAAAGCTGAACACATTCATCAAGCTGAAGGAGGTAGAATATAAAACAGCAGTCTTATCTAGTCTGCTGTCCTTCAGCGCAGATTTATAGGGGAGGATTTTCCAAGTGTAAAGCTTTCCTTTCTCGAGACTCGGATCTCTCTACAGTGTGCTTTCCATTCACTTTCACAGCAGTTGTATTGAACAAAGCCTTATAAACAGTGGCTTGTGAGTAATGATAATGATGAAAGCACCGTAAAGAATTACTTTTTATAAATGAGTAGCTATACAGCTAATTGGCTTTATCGTTGATGAACAATTACAGAGATATTAATACTCAACGTTTTGTATAAACATGGATTTAGTTTATTTTTTATATTGTGCTAATTCATAACCAACATAAAGCATGATAAAAAACAGATCTAATTCACCATATATTAGCCTATATATCATGGGTGTAACGTAACAATACACGCAAGTCAGGAGTTGATACACCTCCAAACTCAATAGTTTTTTTTTAAACAATTATAAATACAAAATAACGTAAATGAATGAAATGAATGTGGTGTACAGTTGTTGGCTTGAACACTTAACAGTAAGCTAGGACAGTGATTTAACTTTATATCAGCTAAAGAGCCAAAACGACACAACAACGAGAGCCATCGCTGGAGGCGGAGCCAATGCCTACAGAGGACCAAAAGTAACAAAATTAAAAAGATAATTTTACTGTCACATGTTGAAAAGAAGTTTATAAAGTGATTAATATGACAAATACAAAAAAATTAAAAAATTCACAATTTATTTGAAAACACATGGTTAGGCCACAAATGCATTTATCATACTAAAATAATTTATTTAAAATAACTACTAAGCATAATTTCTTCATGAAATAGATTTTTTTAGATACTACAAAATAACCTATAGTGAGCGTGTAGGCTCTCAGGTCATGGTTATGGGGTTTCACCTTCTTAAGTGCTCCTGATGTGACCCAGGCTTGCCTCTCTTCAGAGCTGAGCTTGGTTGACAGCGCAGCCAAAGCCTGAGTGAACTGCAGATTGTACATCATCTTGACCACGCAGGTAAAGTGCTCTAAAAGAGGATAGAAACAGATGCTAAGAGGATGAGCGAGTTCAAATGTGTAAGATTTCTGGGTTTAAAAAAACTGGATAAATAAAAAAAAACTGTCAATTTCTATATCAGGCTCCCAAGTAATCCATGGATCAACATACATTATGAGCGATAATTCATCAAAAAATGCCATCATTAATTGAGTACAAAATAAGTGAGAGACTGGTGTTTACAGAGGAGAATAGACATCCAAATATCAGGGTCAGTTTTTTTTGGATCCCTGCAGTCAAAAACAGCAGCAAGAGTACAAGAGTACAGATAAGAGATGTGAGATGTTCCTGTCAAGCACTCGGCCTCAGATGATAATGGGGGTGCCCTTGCGTAGCGGCTCTGAGACGATCTGTGCTCCTGCGTTTTTTCGTGACGCTGCTATGGTAACCTCACCTTTACGCAGAGGCTGTGGCATAGTTAGAACAAAGATGATGAGGAGGGATGGCACATCTCGAAATAGCATGGGGACCTCCGGTCTCTCCTCATCAAAGCCACTGAAAAAAAAATGAAAAAACCCCCCACATACACACATTTTCATTAGTCAAACAGCACAGCATGTTCTTAATGTAATGTCAAACAGCTGAGGTTATATGAAAATCATTGAAAAAAAAAACCTAAATGTGCACCAGACTTCACCTTGACTCTCATTATTTAGCCACATTATATGTTTTTGTTGTTGTTAGGAAGCACAAAGCTGTTTTGTAACTACTTTTTATTGGTTCCAAAGTTTGAGACAGTTTGTTAAATTATCTGTTGTATGTACTGCTAAACGGCCCGAGGAACCTAAAATACTCGCCTTTAAGGACGATGATGATACTGAAAGTATGGTCAATGTTAACCCGCTGAATGTTCTGCTAGTCGTATTATTGACAAGAAAAGGTCTTAAAGCTTTAATCGGAGGAAGAATAGTTTATCTAAGTTTAATTTGACAGGGAAAACAAAAGATCTTTTTTTTTTTAAACTATGCTATCAAGAATATACAGCATTCATATTTGATATCCTGCCCTAATGAGACACCGGCCACTTTTGGTCAAAGCTTGGAGCTGCCTTGCTTGTGGTTCATCTGCAAAACTCAAATTCATTCATCAGTAAAGAAGATCTCTTCATTTTTACGTTTTATTCATCATTTTCACTGAATTTAATTATCCAGATGTTCTTTCTAACATAATACAAGTTTTTAGAGTATTTTTTTTTATAGAAACCTGGTATCAGTATTTCAATATGATAATCATTTACTTTAACCGAAGATTTTATCAAAAACTTAACAGCTGAAAATGCGATTCACTGCAGCTTGTTTACATTCTGAAGAAAACAACTTCAAACATGATTGATCCAGTCAGATGAAGTGCCCCATCATATTCTGTCAATTAATGTGAAAAAATTGTAATTTTTTTTTACTTTTTTTTTTTTAAACTCTGAATGTGACAAATGTCAACTACATGGTGTCCACATGATAATAAGAGCACTAGATAGAGCAATGTTGCATACTGAATGTCTAAACGTGGCATTAAAACAACTGAGAGAAAGCCGTCTCCTGAGTTTTTTCCATTTTTAATTTGGTCAACAAAGCTGTAGCTTCAAAAAGACCCCTTCTCTTGTATCCGCTGATTAAAATCCTTAATGCATTCTAGGTAGCATTCTTATTCTGTGCCATTTCAATTTACATCCCTTTTGTTCAGTTCGTGTCCTGGTCGCCGCTCTACCCTTGAAAGGCTGCTTCAGGGGGTTTACATCAAGAGGAGCTGCACTTAAGGAATAAAACCTTCCATTTCTAAACCACTCACCACTTAATTCTTCAGTGCACTGGGAGGAAACCTTAAAGGACAGGGCTTTCAACCATTATCTAACGCCGTACACTCAAACCTGTTTTTTTATTTTTTACGATTCTCTTATAAAGAAAGGAAAATGGGAAGAGCGATGTTTGTGCTCTCTGTGCTATAGAAGTAGACAGCATTAGGTCCACAGCCTGGGGGTGTGACTCTGCTCCCTTATGAAGCTCCGACTGAGTATTTTTAAACAGCAAATAGGTCCAATGAGAATACGGTGAGCCTGCAATCACTCTGATGATAACAGGTGTGGACGCATGTCGAACATTAACAGGAAGGAAATGTTGTTTCAACTAATGAAACAGGTTTTTTAACCTCGTTTTGTAGAGCTAAACATTATGTTGAATCACAATATCAGTGTGTGCAACATAACGACTGCCTGTATCCAATACTATGTGGTTCACGTGCCAAAGCTTATGCTTGGTTAGGTGGACAAACATTAGCTGCCCTTAAAAACTGCAACTAAAAAAAAAAAAGACATAGATGCTGAGATACACAGTATATAAGCAGTGAGACCCATCAGCATTAAAAAAAAACAACAATGTCTGTTTAATGGTTTTTTAATCATCATGATGTTTTTTTTAAAACATCCTAACAAATAATCTACTCAAAATACATATTAAAAAAATCTAACCTGCATATTTGTGGCATTTTTTGTATTTGTCTAAATAAATACTAATTCCTTTTAAAAGGGCACTAGACGGCTGGCTGCTGGTGTTTTACAGTTGCTCTCTGTACACTCAATTTGACAGGGTCGTTTGGCTCTGCGTGGAGGACCCGGTAATTTGCCAGATGCAGGAATTACTGGTATCTATGGTAACCAGCCACAGTCCCTCTTATTCTGCTTTTTTCATGTAACAGAAAAGAGTAAGAACGCCAGCAGGTAGTGGAAAGTTGCATCACATTAAGATTGTTAAAGTTTTTTCCTTTTAGGAAGAGTATTTGGGCAAGAAGGTCACTCACTCGGAGTTTTTGTGTTCAGCGATCTGCGTCAGCTTCGTCCACGGGTTGTAAGCTGAATCAATGCTGTAGAGCCTCATGTGCATGGCCAACACGTGGAACAGCTGATCTGAAAGAGATGAAGACAAAACATCTCGTCGTTATCTCAAACATAGCTTGTGCACAAGCAAACTGGTGTTAATTGCAGCTTATTTTATCAACAGCAATGGTAATAGACTTTTGGGAGCGATAACAGATACTGCAGGTGAAGGCTTGGGTCAATTAAAAGGAGGTCAGGCCAGACCTGATGGCCTAGAGCGACTCTTTTACAGCTGTTATTTGTAAAGCTAAGGAAACATGAAGAGAGCATACACAATCTCATGTCAACTCAATACTTTCTCTACCAATATCCTGCCTCAAAACTTGTCAATAATTCCCTATTCAGACATAAATAAAATGGCCTAATCAATTATTATGCATAGTTGAAAAATCAAAATTCATTAAAATCTGCTCAAATGAGATTCATTGATTTGTTAATATGACTGCTGCATGGACAAGATTTGTAATAAGACAATATTTATATTCAATATTTTATTGATCTTTATAGTGATTTCTGAGGCTGTTTTGCAGCAAAATGGCTGTAAATATTCAATGCTGTACTTTTTCTGAGAGTCAGGAATCCATTTTTGGAGCAACACTGCCCTCCGTGGGTAAAAACAGACACAGCGGGGGGGAATCAAGGTATCCAGAATCTGACTGCATCCCATTTGTCTTCACAGCAGTTTGTTGCCTCTCTTTGGCATTTTACCTCCTCCTCCTACCAGTGCAAACCAGACACGAGCAAATAAAGGGAGGGAGGGCGATCCTAAACATAGGACAGGAATAACATCTTAGCTGTAGATAACCACACTCGTACCTGGTTGTTTCAAGTTGCATTCGGCAATTGTTTCCATCCGTTTGTCAAGAAGATCCAAATTCATGTTAAAACTATTTTGTTTGTCTAAAATATCCCCAAAAAACAACAACAAAAATTTGTTAGAGACAAGCTAAGACATACACATCAGTGATGCGATGTCATAGCCATTGTTACTAAAGTGACTTGTGTAATGACTGATTGACACTGGAAGATTTTTTATTGCCAATTTTTGTCTTCATCTTTCCCTTCCGACAAAAATGAGCCAAATATTGATATGGCTCTTAAAATAATCTGGATCTCAAATTGTGGATATCAGACATTAGGGATCGTTTAGGATGCTTGAGTGTTTCCCAGAAGGCCAAGCAAGCAGTCAGCCTGTTCGATGTGACGTGTAACCAATCAAAAGGCAATGTAACGGGAACGTGGGAGAAACAAAAACACAAAACAAGCGCCACGGCACACCAGACAATACAGTAGATATTGAAGGCATCCTTCCTGTGAGGTACTTTATGAAAAATAGTTAAACTATCGCAACTACTTTTTCCTGGCGTTTTGTGTTTTAACAAGACACAGCAACACACAGCAACATAATAGTAAAGTGGAACAAATTATGCACAGTCGCCCACATTCAGGAACCCTGAGTGGACACTTTACAGACCCGCCTTTCTTTGCAGTTTCAGGTGGAATCTGTCTACCCCCCCTCCAATTCTTTACTACAAAATAATTCAACCGCAGACAGATCAATCCCCTCCGAAATGGGTGGCCTTGTTTTCATAAACTTGCAGGTGTGGTGTACTCTCTTTTATCTGATATAATAGACTGAACAACATGGAATGAGAAGTTCAATGACTGACATAATAATAAACAAAGTAAGCTTTAACCGACCTGTCTGCTAGGTCTGATGTCTAAAATCTTTACAAAATAGCTTGCCTGCAGCTTCATGGACTATTAGTTACGATTGAATTTATTTAAGGATGTCTTAGAATATCATAACTGCAGAAAAATGCTTGTTTATAAATTTATTTTTCAAAACCCATTGTTTCGAAAAGAATATATTATTTTTCATTGTTTATTTAACTTCAAAATCTCAATTCAAAGACTAAAGCTTGCAGTTTAAATAGAAAAATGTGAATGAGGAGCAAGAATATATTTTCAAAGCACTCAGAAACTTCTTTGCTGGTTTAGCTCTGATTTGGTGCATAATCACATATTTTCTGAGAGGAGTTAAAGAGATAAAAGATCACATAACAGAGAATAAGGTACATATGAACCACAAATAACACTAGAGCTGCATACTGCTGATTTGCACAGGAAAGGTCAGTCTTAATATCCTCTAAACTGCCTTTAAAGGAGCAGAGTGTATTTCTTGCTGTTAAAAGAGCAAAGCTGGTTGAAAGCTGGACTCTCTCGATTCGATTTAGCTGGTGCCCTGGGACTGAAAAGAGAGCTTGTTTCTTTACTCAATTGTAACCTAATCAGCTGAACAGACGAGGAGCCTATAGGGAAGCAGGCTTAAGAGTCCCATGGGCTCTCAGAGTTAGTGAACGTCTGCCTCTTTCCTTTAAATCCGTTTCCCCTAAGAAGAATGAACCCTAACGTACTGCAAATGAGTAAATTCATCCGTCAGTGTGACTGCACGGTTATGTAGCTCAAAAATGGCAAGCCTCCAAGGTGAAGGTCTCCTTATATGCACTCAGGTATGACGGGGTGTTTCACTGGAGCAGCCACGACTTTGACAGAACAACTAAATAAATAGAAAACAGGAAGCTAAAGGCACCAAAACCAATTTCTTTTCAGGGTTTCTTATTCTTTTTTTGATACAATTATAATAGTATCTTTGAAACGCTAATGGTATATTTGGTTTGTTGTTTAGAAGATATAAAACTATTTAGGTTTTAATTTCAGATTTCGAAAAAAAAAAAAAAGTTCACATCCTTTTTAATTAACTGTTAAACGTGGAAAAAAAACTATAATAATATAAAAATAAAAATTAAAGCATTTACATTCTTCTGGATTTTCCAAATAGCTCACCCGGGACAGAATAATTTCTGCTCAGTATTTATTAACCTGCTCCCAAAAGTTACCGTGATTGTTCATTGCTACAGCTCAATGACAACAAAAACAGTAAAAGATGTAAGGTTTTACAAAATAAATATAAAAACAATCAGTAACTATCAGTAAGAAACCACATGCTGTTGGCATTTAGAGGAATGAGCTGGTTCTTTGCTACTCGACAATTGGGTTTAGATACTTTGTCATAACTGGGCCAGCTACTTGTTTTAGCATTCATCGACTTTTAAAAAATAAAGCAAATATAAGCAAATCAAACGAGCAACCACTCACTTAGACACGAGCGCTTGGCAGCCGCGCTGGCTCCTCCGGAGCATAGTTGTCCTCCCCGATGCACAAGTTCCAGTTCCAGGTTTGTCCTGAGGGTCGCAGAGACATGCTTAAGCAAAACTTAATCATCTCAACCGCCTAGCGAGTAGCTCAGTTGGTGCAAAAGTGATCATTAGATTACTACAGTGATATCACTATGGCAGCTATTCTAAAGCCATACTGCTTGCAAAAAGCCTAACTGATTCTTTTGAACACTTTCACACAATTGATTTATTGTTATTATTATTATTTCCATTACAATTGACAAGAAACTGTGTATTTTACATAAAAATCTATCCACTGGAGTTTTGTAGCGCAGGTCTTTATGGGAAATTAAGAACAGCTGTTCTTAAAAGCCAATCAATTTACAACATTCTCCACCCTGTGTCATTTCATTAGAGCTCAGTAGTTCACAATGAGTGGATGATGGCAGCAGATATTTCATTTACCCTGGAGGTCAATTACAAAGATTCAAACTAGAGGAAGCTTTGCAGCAACTGTGCAGAGATTTAAACACGTGAAACGGGTTGGCTAAACACAGCATTAGCCCTTGAACATGCCTCTGTGTCATTAATAGATGCATGCAGAAAATAAGCTGGTGATTAAACGATTTCTCGGGTCGACCAGCATATGATTAGCAACCGGCTGGTCAAAGCAATCATTTGGATTTGTTTTTTCCTTATCAGTGAATAGAATTTATACTTATACAGTTAATACCTTGCTAGAAAAAAGTACCAATTATAATTTAAAAAGAAAACATTTCAATCTTGTTGTACATCCATCCTAAAGAAAACAAAACTCAACATTGATACAGATGTCTGTAAGAGACATCAACAGAGTGCAAATATAACCCAACTAAATATGTTGTCTGCAATTATAGATCTCTGTTAGGAACATGAGAGAACAAGCCAGCATCTCTAAGGGAAGTAAAATGAAATAGTTACTGAACATTCAGACAATGTCCAGGCATTGTTACATCCGGTTCCATATTTAAAACAGTAAAACAAAAACAATAAAAAACCCAAAGACATCTAAACAGAACAGATGGTGAAATCAGATAGGCATCGCCAACAATGTTGCTGATCTGAGTCCATCTCGCCAAACCTCTGGGCATTTCTTCCTACAGGCGAAAGAGGAGGGGGAAAATCCTCGGGTTTCCTAGGAGAAAAAGCAATTTCCCATAGATAAAGCAACCACCGTGAAGCTCCATCTGGCTTATACTGATAAGAGCACCCGTGTGACAGAAGAATTTTCCACTCCTCAGGCAATTTGCTCCGTTCATTGAACTTCAAAGTGCCAACAGGCTTCCAGACATGCTTAGGGGATCACTCTGTTTAGGGTAAAGGGTACCACAGTGTTGGGTGAGCAAGAGGTCTTTTTTAGTTTTTTAGTAACGGGGGGATATATGGTTTGGAGTCCTTCTCTTACCTCTGACCAGTCTGTTTAGAAGATAATGTTCCTGTCATTTCTGCCTTTGGATCCATTTAGGTTTTGTTTCTTTAAAATAAATGTACCCAAAAACATTCAGGAATCTATTTGTACAACAATAAAAATTTATATTAAAGAAATTAATTTAAAATGCAAATAGCAGTCACATGTTGCTGCAGTGTACTCTAGAGAATACGACAAGGCCAAACCACATTCTGCAAATATCAGCATGAATTCTGAATGTCGCTTTAACCGAACAGATTAAATGCACATAAACCGCACATCAGCCATAAACACAAATAATACATCTTATATTGAAAATCCCTCTTTAAAATAAAAATGAAGGCGCTGGCGCGTTGTTCGCATGGGTGAACATCGCTTGATAAAACCAGAATATTACAAGCAAATAAAAAAGATGGATGGCCTTTTCTCACGTAACGGCATAAAAATGTGTAAAGTGCTGCTGGTGGATGACCTTTTAAGACAAAGACCAGCCAATAAGACTGAGACTCACACGCACTCTCAAATGATGCGTGTCCAAGGTAATATTTTAGGAGGAACCTAGAAAATCTGAGTAAAATGAAAAAGAAATGGATAGGCTGTTTAAAAAGTGACTTTATGCAGCAATTTTTAATTTTCCCCAGCAAACCAGATCAAAGAACAACATGGACAGTTTATTTTTCATCAAGTCCTTTGTACATGCTGGTAGACACACAAAGTGTAACAGCGGTGTGGTAACCACAGAACTTCTACCACCCTTATGATAAAATATAAGGTTGTTCTTCTAAGGAGCGTCAGGATATGTCCGATCTGCATTTGTTGTCAGTGGCCTTGGCAGACATTGATAGCCCGCCAAGACAGGCTTCAAAGAATTTTGTTTTTGGTACTTTCTGCAGCATCACAGCTCACAAAACCGATGTGAATGGCAGCTGCACTACTGCCACAGACTCAGCAAGTCAAAAAGTTCAGCAATTACACTGCAACAGCAAAACAATATCATACAACAACTTGGAGACATTTTACTTACGCCAGTATAACAAACTTTTTAAAATATTTGGCTTATAATTAACTGACCATTTTATTTTCTTATGGCCTGTTCAATCTTTAATATAAAGAGACATGGAACGAGAAGAAAATGTATTTGAACAGCAACATTCCCTGTCATACTTTAGATCCTATCCCACTGATCTTAATTAAGAATGTATAGATAACTTTATAAACGTGACATAACTGATGTTCCTCATGTCCTCGTTGTAAAATACTAGCATACATGACAAGAAAGGAAATCCCAAAAAACTTAACAAAAGTCACAAAGCTCACTTGAAAAATCTATGCAATCGATGTGCTTCCATAAAACTTGTTTCCAGTCGTATTTGTGAAGAATTAAAGGAGATGAAAGAATTCAACAACTTGTGAAAATGTTTTCACAAAAT
The DNA here is from genome assembly GCA_032876305.1 of Orestias chungarensis. Taxonomy (NCBI): domain Eukaryota; kingdom Metazoa; phylum Chordata; class Actinopteri; order Cyprinodontiformes; family Cyprinodontidae; genus Orestias; species Orestias chungarensis. The sequence goes on from JAVLVB010001001.1 coordinate 4,909,290, forward strand.
AATCTCCTGTATTTGTGTGTTCAGATGCACAAACCCGTTTCTTCAGTCCCTTGAGGAGGATTTATCCTCAGATAAACGTTGGACCAGTTGTCTGCAAATTCAACACTCTAAAGACAACTAATCCCACAGTTAGCAGTTCAGCTCAATAAAACAACCTTCCTCTGGGCCATTTAGCTAAGAAAACAAATATATCAACAACAAATAGTTATTTTTCCGATTAGTTTGGGGAAATATATTTTATTTTGCCTTAAGAACATAGTCACATGATCCTCCCAAATCAAGGAAAGCAATGAAAAATGAAAACCCATGTTCTCGTGACAAAGGCGTCACTGAAAGGAAGCTACTGGCTCGGTCTTCGAGGTGGGCTAGAGATCTGTAACCTAACCAAAAAGGCTCTTCTTTCTATAACTGCATCACACAGTCAGCACAGGGAATCTTTTATGAACAGTACTACTAATAATAGTAAAAATATTCACTGTTTCAAATAACTACGGGGCTTTGCCCTTACCTTGCCACCGAGTACATGAAGAGGAAATCATTGTCTGGGGAGCCGGGGCTTTTGCCATAGTCCATGTATTTTTTCTGGGTGGTGTTCTTGATGTCTTTGATTACCAACTCCATCTCTTTGCTTAAGTTGGATTCCGTCTAGAAAATAAGACAGTTCAGATTTTAAATCAAGAATAGACCATAAAAGGCAAAAACACTTGTGTAATTTTTAATAATGTAGGGAGAGTTTGTGCATGAGAGGAGACAGAAGGGTTTTAACTTTATTACAAAGGTATGGAAAGTTACACAAGACAAAAAACAGTTACGGTCACCTTTATCCAAGTTTCTACTAATAAATCTGGCAGCACTAAATAACATCAACCTAAAGTATCAACATTTATTTGTATAATAAACTATGTTATTATAAAAACCAAAAATTTTTTTCATTAGCAACACACCAACATGAATATTTGGGCTCATAACAATACTAACATTGCTGTTAATGTCAATAACTGATATTTACCTATATCATTTATACAAAAAATATATTTTCTTAACCATTTAACGCCATTGAAAAAGGCCAAACAGCAGACAAAGTATATCTGTTTCATTTAAAGCAACGATCCTGCACAATACTAAGCATCCATCCCTATAATATGTCCAAAAATTTACCACCAGGCAGACCCCCCCCCCACCCCGTTATTAGGCTGATAACGATGTGTTAAAATTGTCATCACCATCAGCTGATACCAATGCAAACAACAATTTATCTTGCATTCCTAATAACAACTTCCAACTCACAGGGAAAAGGCCAAGTTTATCCTGTAGATCCTCCACTTCCTTCACGAGTACGGACATCGCTTTGTTGGTGGCGGCGTGCCACGCGCTGCCATCAGTGCCGCGCCCAGGCCGACATGGGAGGACACTGTTGGCAAACTGCCTACACAGCGGGCAGGTAAATTCACCTTTGTCAACGGAGAAACCCTGGAGAACCTGGTCATTCTGGAGGAAAACGTCACATAATTTAAACATTACATTTGTGTAAATAATCAAAACTTAAAACCATAAAAAAACAAAAACAAAAAAAACACACAAAACAAACAAAAAAAATTCTTCAATTAAGGGAAGCAAAAACATGAACTATTACCAAGTCTAAATATTAAGTAGCGCATAAACCAAACGGATGCTACTGAATTTAAATGATTACTTATTAAAAATTAAAAATAGTAAAGATTATGATATAAAGCATGCAAACAAAAATGTATTTCATAGGTATTCGTTTCATGAGGTCTGGTTGTTCTTACCCTCAGAGACTCCATATAAGACTTATGGCAATCTATATGCAGAGTGTGTCCACAGGTTTGGACATAGACTCCTCCATCCCAGCCTATTGACACAGACTGCAAACAGGAACTCTGCAGAATTCACAAAAGGGAAACCACATCTACATGGATATCTATCCTGCAGAGACTTCTCCTTCTCCTTGGTATGAAGGGAACTATTTCAGATAAATGTGTGTTGGTTATCTCACATATATATTGTTTTATTCAAAGATTTAAAGGGAAATCATTTTCATTCAATGGGTCTACATGACTTTGTCTGACATATCACCTGTAGAAGAAGTATGAAGTATAAATAAGGAAATGTGTTAGGATATTATTTAGAGCAAAGTCATCAAAAGTATCTTTGTAGTGTTTAACTTATTTCTTCTGGAGGGAGAACTTATCCCTAATTTTAACCTAAGACTTGTTTTTTATGAGTCACATACATCATTGAAACACTGTTGCATCAGCGTGAGCCTGAGATCGTGAGCCACGCCGCATGTGTCTGCGAGATATATGTGCTCCTCGTCGCTCGTCGGCAGCTGCTTGGCTTGTTTGCTTTTGTACCGGTGCCCAAGAACTGGAAGCAAAGAGACAAAACGACCAAATGCAGCAATGTTAGTCCTAAAATGTTGAGTCGGAATAGTGCTAAAACGGTACAACGTGGCTAAATGCAACACCTGAGGAGGCTTGGAGTAGGACCACTAGCCCGGTCGGCCGGTCTTCCGTAGACGGCCCGCTCTGACCACAGATCACGCAGTCATACAGAACCTCAGACTCCATCACCTCGGATGATCCTAAGTCCATAGCGGCCTCGGTTTCAGGAGATTCTGTCCAAAAAACAATAGAAAGTGAAAAGAAAAAAATCAGAATGACTTTCGTGCAAAGCTTTCACCATAAAAGATGGAATTATTAACTATCTAAATGTAAACATATTACCAGCTGAAGCAAAAAAAGAGGTAAACGGTTAGATGAGAACGAATATTTAGTGAAAACTAATTTTGTTTAAAGGCTTAATAGTAAGATTTGAACTTGAACTTCCATGTAAATGGAACCGATAATGATTGTATTTTACTGTAATAAACTGTAATGATTTAAACTGAATCTTATTCTATATAATTAAATTTGACTTCGACCCATTTGTCTTGCCAAAAACCCAGAGAATAAATTTGGTAGGAACTGACACGATATAAGTCAAATGTAAATAAATTAAAATTGTGCTATATCATGCATTCTAACTCCAAAAAGCACAAACAGAAGTGATACCATCTGTAAGGCTTTTTTTATGTGTAGAGTAGAAACAGAAGCAATGCAACAAAAGTTTTTTTCTATTAAACATACAATTAACTATTTTCCCACTGGATCAATATTGAATTAAAACCAGCAGAAGCTGTACAACATATTGACGATGTATTCTCCGTACGGTATCAGTGCCGGATATTTCCCCAAGTAACAGGCGCTGATGCTCTGCATACCAGATATTGTAAATTAAACTTCCCAATCAGACGGAGCCTCACTTCTCTGGATGGCCACACATGATCTGATAACAACCAAACACAGTGACTCATTAGTTTGGAAGAAGCCGCAAAGCCATTTCTGCGGTTTTTGCAACACCAAACCTCTCCAAAAGAGGAACACAGTTGTACACAGAGGTATTTGTTCTTGAACTGGAAACTGTGCATCCCAAAACATCCAACATAAATCTAACAGCCTGGCAGAAAAAAAGATACATACCGACATCGGGACATTGAAAGCTTGCTATAATTGATGCGACTGTAAATTTCACATGGATATTCCCATTTTTCAATTTGTACGGAATCGATTAACATGCCTTAAATATTTGCATTTTTTGTACATGGTTATCAAGGATCCTAAAATTAAAAAGGATTTTTAATGAGCAGGATTTTTTGGGGCAATACGCTGGAACCTAGTAAATATCACCTTCTTATTAAGTAATAATAATAATAATATAATAGAATTCTATTTCAAAACCTGAAAATCTCTCCCGAATCATTCTGCTTGCTGGGTTCGGCCGCAATGTTAAGGGCTCCGTGCAAAATGAGCAGTAAACATTGAGCACAAATGTCAAGTTGTGTTGGAAATTGATTTATTACTTTTTTTGGAGGAACATATTTTCAGGAGAGGTCACCGTGTTCCCCGGGCAAATGAAAACAGTTTGAATGGGATGTCAAGGCTCCCGCTTTAGCCTCAAGCCATCCAAACCTATGAGTGAACACACGACTGCAAACCGAACACACATACACAACTACAAAAATGGCTACAGCAGCAAGAACACTTTGAAAAAAATGTATGAACGCTAATCTTACACTGATTTTAAGTAGCACTGGTTTTGTAAGCCAATTACAACAAGCCCTCAATTATTGGCGGAGTTAGTTTCTTGATCAAATCATTTTAAGCTGGTTAAACTTGAATGCTCAATGGATTTAAGAATAGGAGGTGATAAGTGTCGTGTAATAAGAGAGGGTGTGGCCTAAGTAGGTGAATACTGTAAATCAACAGCTCGTTTAATTTATGCAAGAAGGGCCAGAAAAGAGAATGAACTGACTGAAAAGTCAAATATTGCCAAGTCCTTCAGAGGGATGCAGAATCCTTGAAATATAGAATTTTTAAACATTTTGGGGCAAAATACTCAAGAGTGTTGCAACAAAAAATATATCTACAATAAAGAAAACACACAAATGAACTGGCAGGGATGGGAGATCAATAAAGCGTAAAGCTACCAGAAACCCATTATCTTCCAGTTCTGTGGTATTTGACCTACAACCTATCTGGATTAGCTCGAAATGAAGGAGTTTGGGGACATGGGCGAGGACACAAAAGCAAAAACCTGACCACATCTGAAGATGATGCATAAATTAAAGCATGAGTTGGGAAATATGTGGAGGATTTAAAGGTTTTATGCACTAATGAAATCAGTGTAAATCTTGACGGACTACATGGATTTTCAAGATAAACTGGTTGGAGCTTTCGGATCTGAGAAACTGACATAACTTCCTATGTACGACCACACAGTGGATGACTGACAATTTTAATATTTTTGAAATATAGGGAGTTCCTGGTAAAATGTTTCTGTAAAAGCTAATCTACTATCAAACATATAAGCTGCAACATTGTAGCTTTCCTGATTCTGACATGTTATTCGGAGGCAAAATCTCCAATCTGCTTCATATTATGAATAAATGAAGTCACACTTAATATCAATACCAGCATTAAAGGCAAGTAAAGTTATGACATTAATTCTCATCTCCATTAAACCTTTTTTATTTATTTTATTTATCCATTTATTTATTTTTAAACAACAAAAAAATAATAATCCTTCCTCGATCTGGACATACAGCAACTTTAGTGAAAGGAATTCATTTTCACAGTTGTGCAAAAATGGAGCTACTGACTACTGCAGCCGTTATTCAGCTGCTAAACATGATGTGTCACTTTGGTCCCTTGGGGAACAGTTTGCTATTGGGGTTTTGATCCGATTCGCCCTCACTGCCAAGAGGCACAAATTCTCTTTCTTCTCTCACATCTATTTCTGCTAAATAGCCCCCGGAGACTAGATGCACAGAGTCGACTCGCTCTCACCTTGCAGCAGGGGGTAAAGGGAATCTGAACAATAGTTTATTTTAGTCAAAGGCACTTTACTTCAAGGTCTGCAGCAGTAAAATTTTCTCTGAAAGAAAAGTGCTGGTATCCCATTCAATAACACTTTCTTCTTACATACAGTTTGCATTACGTGCTGATATTTTGACCAGTTTTGAATTTTTTCACATTTCGCTGTTAGCTACGACACCCTCTATCGGCTGGTAATGTGCAGCCGAAAGCTCAACGCTGTTTTCCTGCTTTTAATTTAGCGTTTTGCTTATCAAAGTACTGGCTCTTTTTGTGTTTTCCGTCTGTTGACATCTCCCAGTCAGTTTAGGCAGATGGCTGCTCATTCTGAGCTAGGATCTGCTGGATGTTTCTTTCGTTTAAAAGGGGTTTTTCCTCTCCACTGCTGCTTCATGAATGCTCAGTATCAGATATTGACCATGCTACAATCTAAACGCAGCATTGCTCAATACAATCAGCTTTGTTTTATTAGATTGAAAGTTAATCTGAACAATGAAATGAATTTGATGCACTTTTCAATAGTCATTGAAATGTGTTATTAGTGGATTAAGATAATTGTTTTTGTAAAATCTCTTGAGATGATATGGGTTGTGAATTGTTGCCCTACAAAATAAACTGATTTAACAAATTTTAAGTCCTTCAACTGATAAAGCAAACAAAGCAAAAAAAAAAAAAGAAAATAATTTCTATTGACTGATTATTTTCATCCAAAATATGATGTAAACTGTTCAAATATTTGTTCCCAAAAAGCATTTGTCTGTCAAAAAGGGTTGCAGGTTTTGATGAAGTTAAAAGCTCTGGGAAATAAAAAGAAAAAGGATTTTATTTAATTTAAGTATGAATTAGAATGGTATTCATATAAATGTGAGAACCTGGTGAAAAATTAAATAAAAATTAAATACGCCCTACATGTTCTCTGTAGTGATAATATCAAAGAGGAATGCTACCGCCAGTATAATCAGGTATACCGACACACTTTATAAGAAGACATATACTGTAAGAAGAAATTAAGACAACACTATTAATAATTGTCCAAACAGATGAGAGGACACAGCAATTCACGTATGAGCTGAAACAACAGGATAATGATCTGCCCATATATGGCAGGGCGGAGCAAGTTAGCCATCTGCCTCAAAATGCAAAAAATACATAAAAATACACAAAGATTTGTAACAAATATATTGGACTTCAGTAAGGAAATTTTTATGTTTTCAGCTTTATTTTTCCTGTTTATATTTGTGTTTCTGTGAGAATCAAAACTTTAGAAAACATTCCCCTGTAGAAGTCAGCATCAAGCTGGAACATGAGTAAAGGGATGACCTACACATGAACTAATGTTTGCATTCTTTGTTACCAAATGTTTTAAGGAATCTAAATCAACATTTATTGTAACACAGCAATCAAAACAAAACTACAGCTGCATATATATTCATTTTCAGGTCTTTGGACAATAGCCACTTTAAACACAGGAAGAGATACAAGCAGCCACATATTTAACATTCTCACAGGACAGTAATAAAACCTCAAGTCTAAAAAACAAGAGATAACAAACAGACTCACCAACATCCATGGCTGTTTCCATGAAACTCTTCTGCCTGGAAGCAAACTCGGCTAAAAGTTTCTGCTGCCTCTCCCGGGCTCTCTGACGTCTGAAACCCAAAAAAAAACAGTACGAGTTAAATCCAAATCTTAAAACGGCATCCAAATTTTTATCATTCGACCAAAGGGTATATTTTTAACAAAGTAGTTACTAAGTATATGCTTAAGGGGTTGCTTAGTTCATCATAAAAACAAACAAACAAAAAAACTAAAAAGGAATGTAAAATATCCAGTTCCTGTACCATGAAAAACACATTGATAAAGTCTGTTTTACTCTCAACACAAATGTATACAAGAGATGTTATTCTGTCCATCTACAACATGAATATCATATATTCGTATCTAAATGGATATACTGTCACATACGGAAAGGTTACCACATTTGTCAACCTTTCACTGTTAAAGTTTGCATAATGAATTAATAAATGAGGCGGGTTCTAGAAGCTGAAGAGAGTTTGTAGATGAAGTCAAATAGGAAGACAGAAACAAATTTTGAAAAGAATGTCTTGCCTCAATGATTCCCCACTTATGACTAAAGGGTTGCTTATAATAAGAATGAATAATGACGTATGGATTTTCAGCGCCAGCAACCACATCACTGTATGATGATCTTCCCGTCGTCTGCGAAACTAGAGCCGAATGCAGAGGGGTCATTATTCTGTTGATTACTACAGTGTAATTTATCTCAAACTGTTTTTTAAAAACATAGCCTAGAGCCCCCGATATTCAAATAGTGGCCCGCGGGCCTTTTGTGGCCCTTTGGGTATCTATTAATGGCCCTCGAAGGTGTTTTGAAAAGTTTTTTTCATATTATAAACAAAATAATAATTTGATCGTGCGCCGCGATCTCAATACGAGGCTGGGGGTCGCCTCTATGACAACAATAAACAGATAGCACTACAGCCCTCCCAAACAGTGTTGCCAGATTGGGCAGTTTGTCCGGGGCTGAAGCCGTCCGTCGTCACTCTCAGTGCTGTCCGGTTTTTTCCCACCTCGGGAGAGTGTACGTCTCCGTTTACAGAGCAATGTGAGGATAGAGAAAAAAAAGAAACAAAAAAAACGCATATGTGGCTGGGTCAGAGTTGTTTATGGAGAACAACTCTGGGCAGATTTTGTTGGATTTTACCGTTTTGACATGTAGTGTTAAATTAACTGAAGTGTGTTCATGTTCACACAGTAAATATAAGAATTGGGCGGGTTGAGTGATGTGGCGGTTTTTAACAGATTTTCTGGGCTGGAAAAGCTCGACAACCTCTGGCAAAACTGCTCCCAAACTGAGACAGTCAATCTCAGCAGCAGCCACACGTTTACCGACCGGAGCAGTAAAGGCAAGCTTGAAATTTGCTCCAAAAACAAAATTGGACAGAAAACAGCCAGTTCCAACCAGAGTGGACAGAAAGGTTTGCGTTCTTTCCACCACCTTCCAGCAATCGCCCTCTGTGCTTAAAATGTCAAGAAACTGTCGCAGCAATAAAAATAAGCAATGTGAAGTGACACTACGAATCAAAACAGAAGCATTTTGAAGAGACATTTTTGCAAAACCACGAGATCAGAACAACAAAATTAAATGCTCCTAAAGCATCATATCAAACATCCAACAGAATCCTCCACACTGGTCAAAGAAACAAGACGCCATTTCCCCCAATAAAGGGGACATGTGAGAAATGTAAAATAGTTCTTGAGATGCATAGTTTGTTAAACAAAGAGCAAGAAATGGGCTGACTGGAGGCTGTTTGTTTTTTGGATCTTGAACAGGGTTGTGTTTGGTTTTATTTAGTTATTTATTTTAATATATGCCCAAATTAAAATTATATTTTTATTTTAGGCAATATTTTTGTTTTTAATAAAAAGGAAATGTTACGTTATAATATATGTTATAAATGTAATACATATGTTATATAGTTATGATACGTTATCATACACTGTCCCATTAAATGGCCCCCTGAGTCACTGAAAAAAGTGGCCCCTCATCATTTCTATTTGAGTACCCCTGGCCTAGAGTGTTCTGCTGTTCCTTGATATTTTTGATATTGAGATTTATCAGGAGAATCAAGTTTATTTGAATAAAAGTAGGATTTGGTATTTAAAGGCTTTACATAATTATTGATTAGAAACTATCCGAAAAATCTCTGATAAGAGCATCTCTAAGCAATACACAATCGTAAAAAAAAGATGAGAAATATTGAAATCTGTTTGAGGTGATATGAAATATAAACCTGTACATTTCAAATTCTAATTAAGGACAAAAAATAAAACAAAATCACCTTTCTTCTTTGTCCATTGCTTTCTTGTCAGAGGGACTGTTTTTCTTTGGTGGGACCGGCGGCGACACCTTTCCACAAATGTCCTGGATGCTACGCTTAATCTGGCAGCTGCGAGCGGCCGCCTTGGTGAGGATCCTCTCGATGGCCGTGATGCCGTCTCCGTGAGCGTGACGGCTCGTGTCCGGGTCCTCCAGCCACGAGGCCGTCAAGGAGTTCTGCTTGGACGACATCTTCTGGTGAAGCTTGACCAGGAGGGACAGCATGCTCTCCCTGATCTCCAGGATCTCGGTCACCAGCTGCGGGGGGGCGCTCGGTGAGACCCAGCGGCTGGAGGAGCTCTTGGGCCGGACGACCTGAGCGGCTTCAGTGTTGTTTCGGTTAATGATTTCCTGGAACTTCCTGCGGCGCTCGGCCACCAGGCTAAACACCTGAGCTTCTCGTAGGTTCTAGAGACAACAATGAAAATCGTCGCTTTGAAATGACCTCAGAATCAATATTAAGATTTTCTTATGAAACAATTGTTGGGCAGGCAAAGGCAGTGTAACAAAAAATACATGAAAACACCAGAAGAAACATGAGCTACACAACAAAAACAGGTTTATGCGGTGTAGTTCATATACTAAAGAGGCTGAAGACTTCACAGCAAAAAGAAAGCGTACAATTTCAAGCCTTTGGATTCAAACATGCCTTCCCTAACATAGGCTTATTATTGCTCCAATAGGTTTTGATGGATTAGGGACAAACCAACCGTTTTTAAATCTCGTCTGACATAACATCTCGTCTGAAGGCGTTCGTGACAACAATATTACTGGAGGACATTCAAATCGCCTTGATGTAAAACACACACAAGCCGTCTGAAGGATTGGCATGACCCGGGCTGACAGAGAAGGACCCCGCGCTGCACTCTTAAATAAACATACATCATAGCGCCCGGTTGAGCTACCATCAATCATACTGACATGCGGTTAAAAATCGTTTACACCAGAACCTGCATTGCACACGTAATTAGTTTCAGCAGTCAACAGGGGAGGGGAAACTGCTGAAGCACGGCATTGTAGTCACGCCTCAACACACCAAGGCAGGGCTTCTTTTGGAAAGCACAGACTGCCAAACACATGCAAAGAAACTCTTCCATACCAGAGATGAGACAGACAAACGCAGCAGCTGGTGCTGGTGCCATTAAATAAATTAGACTGTTCTATAGTAATGGACAGCTACCTCTCTCCAATTTCCTGAAAGACGCCTGGAGTTCTGCAAGAGCACAATAAAACGAGTTTGAACACAACAAAACGAGTTTAATAAGGAACTGCATGACAAACTACAGCAGGATGTATAATCAGAGCATAGCTAATAGAGGGCTTCCTTATTCCAAAACCATATGGTAAGATCATAGAAAAACATTTTGTTGCTGTGAGTCCTTTCCTTTATCTCATCCTAGAGCATCCTGTGCGTTTAACGGGAAGCAAGACAGGACGAGTTTTAAAATGTGTGTGGGTCAAATAACCTACGTCTTAAAGGGTGCAGCCTAGTTGCAAAGATAGACATGACTTCAAACACTTCAGTTAAGACCTCCTTCTGCCTTTGACTGACTCATTAGTTTCAATACATCAAGGATTACCTCTTTAAATAGTTCCATAATCGTAACACATAGCAACCTGAAACATCTCTTTTTTTATATATATATATCACTATTATGTCGCACAAATGCATTATTAATGGGGTGTTTGCCAATGACTGGACATAGTGGTTACTGTGTGACTAGTGTAGATTAAAAAGGCCAAACTTGAATCCCTTTTTGCTTCGTGAATAAGCCTTCTTTTAAAACTAATTTTATTATAATCAAAGTTACATTTTATCAACAAATATCAATAATTTTACTTGTGATCATTTGTGTAGCACTTTTATTTGTTTTCATTTATAAAAATTCCCTTTTCAACAGTACAGAATAAAAGGATACAATATATGAAGGACCAATTCTGACAATACTATAAATAAACATAAAAATACGTAAATGCTCAATAAATAAATTATACGTCATACATGCTAAGGCATGTAAGAGCTGGGTTCAATTCCACCTTGGCTCTTGGGTCTTTCTGCAAGGAGTTTGCATGTTCTCCCAGTGCATGCCTGGGTGTGTATATGAATGGTTGTTTGTCTTGTATGTCTCTGTGTTGCCCTGTGATGGACTGGCGACCTGTCTAGGGTGTACTCCTACCTCTCGCCCGTTGTAAGCTGGCCACCAGCAGACCCACCGGACCCCAATAAGGACAAGGGTGTACAGAAAATGGATGGATGGATGGATGGATGGATGGACAGACATGCTAAGGCATTTTGCAACTTTAGCAAAAGTCCTTTGTTCATGTCTGATCTCATGTCTAACACACAAAACCAGTAAGATAATATGGTTCAAATGTAGATTTACTGCTTCTATTAAAAGAGCAAAAGAAGATTTTCCTTTTTTCCTACATTCAATGTTGCTCATTAGGTGATAACATGAACATGATGATGTTTTCATGTTGTTAAATCATCAACAGGCCTTGTGTGCTTTAAGCAACGCCCCCTTGATGCTGACAACACCGTTCTTTGATGGATCGATGTGTATTATTTAAAACGACAAAGTGATCTAAATCTGAGGTTTGTTGTTGCAGGTATGTTACAAAACTATAATCTTAAAGGAGACATTTTCATTTAAGCTAAGGGAGAATAGATCCAAAAAGGTTACTTGTTTTTTTTGTACCAATTTTATATTATTAAAGTTAAAGAAACAAAATTTAAGTTCTCAACATGTTTGTTGGCTTTTGGAAACTAAAAAAAATCTGGCAATAATAAAAAATTTAAGCACTTTAAGAGTTTGTCATTTTATTTGCTGGTAAAATCCATAAACACATGTATCCTGACATACATGCTTGCAGCAACACTTAGAAAGTTTGAATCGTTTGTTGCTCCTGTTTTAACTCCTTTTAACTTAAAACAAACCCGAGATGAGCAGCTTTCGTATACTTCTACACTGCAAACTGAAGGATTATACAGTTTAGAAAAACTGGTAAAGAAGTAATACATGTTTCTAAGAGAAGGAAAGTCAATGTGGTCTAGGTGTTTAGCAGACTCATTACTTGCCTGGCCATAAGAAGTAGCTTCAGCGCTCGTGCTGGGAGGAGTCTCACTCTTCACTTCAGGCGCCGTCTCAGGAACCCGAACCCTTACAAAGTTGATGACATGGTGCAGATTGGACAGAAGATTGGTGCCCGGGAACCAGCTATCATGACAGTGCTCCTCGATGCAAGGTTCCTGTCACAAGAAACATGGAGGAAGAAAAAGCATGAAGACTGGAGCAAAAAGACCGATCTGGGGGGAAGGTTTCGGTGATGCTGTGCAGATTACACCTTTTCTCACCTCATCCTCTTTGCTGTCCTGAATCTGATTGTCCAAACCCAGCTCGATCAGGTAGAGGACCATGCAGAGCACATGTTCAGACATGTTCTGGTGATCCATCCAGATCTACGACACAAAAATATAGTTAGGCAGACAACATTAAAACAATGTTCAGGTTACTGGGGTTTTATACATGAAAGTCAGACTATGGAAAGTATTTATTGTAGTCTGTTTAGTAATACAGAGACATAAACAATCATCTCTTCTTGGAACAAATTTGAGGTCCTGTACTTTATATTCTTTTCTTATAACATATCAGCACAAAATACTCCAAAATTCATGTAATTTAGGTCCTAACTAAATAAGATGAAGTGCAGAAAGGCCTCACCTTGTAAAGTAGAGTGAATATCACAATGTGCAGGGTCTTGCAGTGCAACAGTCGAATTAAACCTTTGTAACAAGGATGCAGAGGAGTTCTCTCTTTGTAAGGTGGCCATGGGTTTCCAGTATGGATGCCATACTGTTTCAAACTAGATAATGCCATCATAAAAAGGGAGGAACAAAATAAAGAGAAAATGAATAAAAATGATTTTAATATAACCACGAACCATTAATTGATAGACACAGAAGAACAGCTAACAGGCGGCACTCTTTTAGTGATGACAGCATCATTAAAAAGAACCGGGTCAGTCCGGGGTGCAATCCATCACAGTCAAACAGAGCAAATGAGTAACAGGAGGCGGCCATCACAATGAAGGTGAAAGCGGCCGTTTCCGAAGTAGCAAGGAGAAATGCAACTCAGTCTTTGCACTAAAATGCAAAACAAACTCTAGAAATAAATCTTTCATTTTTAATGAGTACAGTAAACAATAATCACTTGACTTAAAACTAAAAATGTATAATAACACTACATATTTTCAGTGCAGGGAATAAATCTTGGAAATTATTTTAAATCACAAGAGTTTCTGTTTGTGGTGCTTCTTTACTTATTTTCCCGAAGGCTTTAGTTCAAAACTACCAACTCATCAAAACTAACAACACCTGCAAATGTGCAAGGTTTTACTTTAATTCAAAGCCCTCCAGTCAATCAAACAGCTCTATTAAATCAACATTTTATTCATGACTGACGCATGTTCTTTAGGACTGACCATTCAATGCAAGCTCCCAATATAATACAATGGAAAGACAGCTGCTGAAGCAGCGGCAGTTCATGGAGCTCTAATCCTAGAATATGCCTAAGTTAGGCACGGGCCCAATATTCTTAAGGAATCAGCTTGTAGGAAGTACAAGGACATAAAAATAGGATTTTTTTACATTTGTTGAGAAGCTATAATCTCAAGGTATTCTTTTAGGATAGCGAATTAACCCAAATTACCTGCAGACATGAACCGGTTGCAGACATCAAAGTAAATTGAGAGTTTAAAAACACAGGGGTTTCATTAAGATGCAATCTTAACAGTTGTTTTATTGAGAAGCCTTGGCATCCCCCTAATCTTAAGCTTCTTTCATAACATGTCAGGACTCTGGCTGGGTGACTATAAAGTTAATATTACTTAAGTAATCTGAAAGATTTTAACACAACTAAAACATTACCTTAAAATGTATGAATTACTTTAGGCCCAACCATATTTATATAAAATCTATTAGAAAATACAGGGAATATGGTGAAACAGCTGTATTTTTACTCAAGCTTACGGCGCTTACTGGCTCCTACAGGGCCATGCCTGGTTCAGCTGGACAGAAGACGGCTTCTTTCAAAAAACCGAGACTAAGAAATACAAATTAAAGAAAAAAGAAGTGCAAAGAAATCCTTTTTTTTGTTTAAATTGAAACTTCAGTAGTAACTAGGCCTGCACCCTTTTAGAAAATCATGTTACAGCTCTATTTTTGGTAAATAGTGTGATGATAATAACATGTGCAATATCAACGTATGATATAGTTAAATTAAACTGGTAAAACGAAAGATGACTTTCTTTTTATTATTCACCTAAAATCCTGTTAGTTCAAACGTTCTGCCTTGGAGAAAATCTTCTTTGAGGCAATTGCTACATCTCCAAAGAAGTTTCCCCTTCGGGAAGCGTCTTATTACCACAGCTCTCAAGATGGATTTTGACAATTCAGTTGCGATTCACAGAGAAACAATGATTATATACATATATTATTTTTTTTTAAGTGGAAGCCATTCCAGCGGTTGTAGCGGTCACCAAGCCAGACATCATCGCTCCTTCCTGATACAGGTGACGGAGGTGAAACTAATCCCACTCTAATGTGGACAATAAATAAATGATTGTGGGATAAATAGTGTTAACATTAACTTACAATGCAGAGTATCTGTCCATTGCTGACTGGACATCCCGACGATAGACCGTTCTGAGGACAACCATAATGGGGTCAAACTCCTTCTCCCACACCTCAGCTAGTTGAGGAAAACAAAGAAGACAGAGATCGAATGAGACAAAAGCTTTGCTGTGACATTGAATCTTTTCCTACCACTGTTTATCGGTTCATTACAAGTGGGACAACTCTGCCCCCAAGTGGTGACACCTGACATACACAATGTCAGAAACGGCTTTTCCAACCGTGAGAGGCGAACATTTGGATAATGAATATCAAGAGTAGGTAAATCTGTTTCAATGGCTGTGTTGCGCAATTCTTCCATAAAACAGCCGAAATAATAAGACTGAACAATAATTTGATTTGCTTTAAAAATAAAAATTGTTTGATCACTTCCACTGCTAAATGTTCAGATATTTTGTTGAGTTTTTCCAGAAGTGAGTGGTGTGTTTAGTGGGAACTGTGCTTATATACCTTACAGTCTAATTTGGGGTTTTCCTTTAGGCACCGTCATACATAATCTAGATATAATCTCTGTTGCTTGTTACAACCGTTACAATTTTTTGCTCAATAGTTTAGATCATGACTGCCCAACTCATGAGTGACGGCTTTACTGAAATGACAGAAAGATGCATCTTGCATCCTCTTAATCAGGAGCAGGTAAGAAAACCCATGTGACAAAGACTTTTTCCAGATACTCAAGATCTCCTGATCTAAATCCCACTACAGATAAACAGGGATGAATTACAAAGGAAGTCTACAAAAATACGTGTCCTTTTCATTAGGGGTGTCCCGATCCGATATCGGTCCGACATCAGCAAAAAAATTGTATCGGATTACATCCACCTGTATATAAAAGTCTCCGATATAAGCAATCCAAAAAAAAACAGTCTGTTCCAGCCTTTAATCCACAGCATCATTTTTTTAAAATTTTGTCTTCACTATATGGAGCTCACCTGATCACTACAAGGGTGTTAATTTTAATTTGAATAATTTGCCATCTTTGTAAACTACTGTTATCCATTTGGGTAATGTTTCTTAAACAAATCATTTCAAACATTTTACACAAAAATAGTAATAAAAGTATGTAATATTCAAGTGGATATCGTATTGGGTCACAATCGGTGTCAGGCAGCACTGAAGACTGCAATGTCAGTATCGTATCAGAGGTTAAAAATGATATCCGGACACGAGTCATTTTCCAACCTCAATATTGATGCATTCCCACCAGCCTACAGGAAACATGGATTAAGGACACATTAATACCTTTCTAAATTATCAGAGTTATGAGACTATTTGCTAGCGTGTCCCTTCTGGGGGTTTTGGTTCATTTTTTATTTTTTTGGGTCATTTTTTTTTAGCTCAGATCTTAAACCTTCGGTCAGTTGATAAATAATCTGTTTAAGTTTAAATTTCATTTTTAATAGTCATCCTATTTTCTCTTTATTTGATTCCTTAATTTTGCATTTTGAACTTTAAACCAGTTTATGATGCGGCAGCACTACACAATAATACCTCAAAATTCCCCAAATTTCAAGATTTTGTAGTGTAAATGTGTAAAATGTTAGACCTCATCATCAAGCTATGACCCAAACATTTTAACATTTTACCTTAAATTACTCTTGTGGACATTTACGACACCTCACACAATTGCCTGTGTCTCATTCTAAACTCTGTCCTCTCACCTTTAGGTGTGTACATCCCCTGCTGCATGGAGCCTCCAGGCTCGAAGACGGGCGCTTTGAAATCAGCCACAGCCGAGAGGACGTCCTCAAAACTGCAGCTACCTGGAACAATGCCGCTCTTTGGGTTGGGATTTTCGGGAATCTAGAAATACAGTCTTAAGGGAAATAAAAAACTATACTCATGGATACTGTAATGTATCTTTAGCCCATTCGTAAAAGTACTGAAGGATACAAGGTCCAACAGTGCACTGTGGGTTCGGTCGTTCATGCACAACTGGGAAACCATCTCGGATCGAAGGATCTCATCATCCGTCATTCCTGTTAGAGAACATAAAAGGGAGAGAAGATGTTTATGTAGATTACGAGAACACAAAACATGCCGGAAAAAAAAAAATACACACAGCCGTTCAAAACAAGATAATACTGATTTTTATTTGCAAAATGATATTACAAATTTAACGAAAGGGTAAAATAGTCTTGACATGTTGATTATGAAAGATGTCCCTAAGGGCTCTACCCCCAGTACAACCATGTAAACCAAAGTAATTTCAGTGTGTTCAAATGTTAATTTTACTATTACACTCATCAGAGTCAAAAAGTATTCATACATCTGAAGCTGTTTCACTTCTCACAGCGCAGTAGTAAATCCAATGC
Organism: Orestias chungarensis; assembly: GCA_032876305.1. NCBI lineage: Eukaryota > Metazoa > Chordata > Actinopteri > Cyprinodontiformes > Cyprinodontidae > Orestias > Orestias chungarensis. The sequence goes on from JAVLVB010001001.1 coordinate 4,926,633, forward strand.
ATTTTACTGAGATTGTCCCTGTCCTCTCTCTCCACCATAAACTAAAGTTTATTAGAGCATCTCTCTTTAATGCAAAACCCTTCAAGAGCAATCGGATTGGACAAATAGCATTAATTTTCAAGTCTTATCACAGAGTCTCAATTAGATTCAGGTCTGCTTGTTGTAAAGCTAAAATTCAGTCTTCTGGAGCATTTTGATGCTATTCTTTATGTTATTTAACGACATCCATTTTCCCATCAACTAGGACTAGATTTTTTTTTGTCTGCTGAAGAAAAGCAACTCTGCACCACAATGCGGCATCCAACATGAATAACTGTGGAGCAGCGTGATCTGGTTGATGTGCATTGTTACGTTTTCTGCAACATAAGCCAAAATGCATGTAAGCAACTCTCTAAATGCAATGTAATGCAGTTGGTTGCAGTATGGATTTATTCAGGAGTATCAGTCAACACTTTTTAGATTGGTAACCCAGGTTTCTTTAGTGTTGGATCAAACACATTTTTTTTGTAATTTAACCACTAGAAAGCTGTGCATACATTTATTTAGACATAAGTAATCAGAATAAAGGTCAGATTAGGATAAAATGGACATTATTGATCCCGACGGATATGGTTGTGCCAGAGTATACAGAGTACAATACAACACGACACAAAACATAGTTCAGAATACAGGAGACACCCCAGATTACAACACAATTGCCAAGGAACAACATGTACAATAATATGCACCATATTAATGCCCTAATTGGAATATTGGGATCAAATTAAAATGGGCTGGATTAAAATTTTAATCCAAATGAGAAGGTTGGTTGATCCCGGTTGATAATAGGAATTGTGTGAATTTAAACACTTTTTCTGATGATGTCATTCTGATTGAGGCAAACAGACCGGATTTCTGCCCTATGTCCACAAGATACATTTCAGCCCTTAGAGGTCAGTTACATTAGTGCTGCAAAACAACTGCTCTGTTGGATTATAATCCAAACACCTTTCAATCTGATGAAAAAATGCAACTACTAAAAGCAACTACTAAAGTTTATCATTACCTAAAACAAGCTGCAAATTAAATCTGAAATATTTGATGAGATTTATAAATCAAAATTGAGCACACCATAACACACCATTACTCTCATGCTACCTGCAGAAATGAGGCGTCCTATATTTCGCTGCTTACCCAGATGGATGCGAAGGCTCGTCAGTATGACCAGAAACGTTAGCGCTCCCTCCAGCATTGGCCTCTCCTGCTCAGAATCTAACACGGCATTCTGGTGCTGAGATGCCATCGTCAGCAGGTCGACCACTTTAAATCTGTACCAGAGCAGAAGGGGTGATTTGACATTCAAAAAAGTTTTTAGAAACTAATACAAAACCGTTTGTGCCATGAAACATTAAAAAATAAAAAGTAATTTACCTCTCAAAAATACTTGAAATGAAGTAGTCAGGATCTAGTCTTGATGCACAAACCTATGATTTCATACAAAAGAACCTATTAGAACGACATCAACAGTGAACACCTCCAATCTACTTTCACCACTAACCTGTAGGAGATAGATGTCTGGGTCGATCATGGAGTTGCAGAAGTGTGATTGCACATAAGTCATAGCTTGTCCTTTAATCTGCAGACCGTTCCTGACCCACATGTTGCTGTGGATCTCTGACAAAGATGCCTTTAAGAAACAAAAATAAATGTTTTTAACAAAACATTGGTTCTTATAAACATGAGACAGAGTTGGAAAAATAGGTTAATCTGTAGTTTTCCAGTATCATACCTGGATTTGGAGTGGATGCACCATGATCTTCATCAGCATCTCCTGATCAGGCAAGAGGCTATCCAAATCCAACCCTTGGCATCTGACCGCCTGTAAATTAACAACCAACCACTTAACGCTGAAGCACAAAAACTATGTAATAGACTTTTATTCGAAGAGAAAGGCCTCTGACATACCCTGCTGAGGAACATGGCATAGTAGCGGTGAAGTGGCAGGTGAAATGTCACTTGATTCGGAGCAGGCTGGGAAAGATGTCCAGCAAAAAATGAGGTGGTAAAACATGAAAGCAAAGTCTGAGTTTAAAAGCAAAAACAGCTGAACGTACCTCATCAATGAAACCAATGGCATCAAACCAGATCTGCAGTGTCTCCAAGCAATAACGGACCACAGTTTTTGTATATTCCTGCGTCTCCTGTTTAGGCAGAAGAAGGAAAAAAAAAAGAAGGAGTGAGATAGACAGAAACAGCTTATGTAATTACGAAGATTTTGGGGAAAATATAAATATACTTCCCTAAATGTGTGGTATAGAATGACAGTCAGACCAGTTTACTCTAAAACCCATTATAATGATGATATTTAACAATAACTAATTTTAGTTATTGTTAAGCACAATCAATGTTGTGCGAAATTTCATGTTTTAAACGTTTTTTTTGTTTGTTTTTTGTTAAAAAGATTAGTGAAGTCACACTGTCAAGAAGACAAACACAATAGACAGGTCAGAGAGAAAGATGACGAGGCACCCTTCATCTGAAAACAAAAACAGGATGGCATGATTGCAAACCTACAGAGACATGGTCATCTAAACTGACAGGCCTGGCAAACAGAGCATTAGCAAAGAGGCCAATGGTGACTCTGGAAGAGCTGCAAAGATCAACAACTCAGATGTCTAAACTATTAATCCTGATTGAAAATTGATTTGTTTCCTTGGTTTTAGGCAAAAAATGGTCAGATCAAACTAAAATGTATTATATTTGACCCCCAATATGCCAAAGCACACAAAATCCAACAATACAGGGCAATCCTCGAAGAAAAGCTGGTGGAGACATCAAAAGATGTGAGACTCGAGCAAACGACTTGCTCTACGGTATTAATGTATTGACGTGGTGTACACACCACCTTTCGGAGTTTTATTTCTTACAGTTATGAAAGTTTTTACCCTTTACTTACTTCTAACCATTACATGCCAAGTTACCTTTGTTTCATGCTTTTTAAAAATCACTTCTTATTTTTAAATGGTATAAAGTGTTATGTTTTGATGATGAATGTTGGGTAAGTTTAGAGTGAGTTTTGCCACACCGGTTTCGTTCCAGCGTGTTCTACTCCACACAGATGTTTCCTTGTTGGCTTATTGCATGTCTGCTTTTCTGGCTTTTGTGATATATCTGCTGGTTAGTTTTTCTTTGCAAGTTTGCTGACAACAGATTTTTAAACAACAACAGACAAACAGTACTCTGTTGCTTTTTTTGTCTGTTTTCCACTAAATTATGCACTCATGATTTTGTTTTAACTTTGGAGTTGTGCATGCTCACCATCTTTCTTTCCTAATTAAATGTATGCTTTTTCAATGCACTGTACTGGCAGAGGATGTCCAAAGCTCTACCAGAAAATCAAATTGGAAGAATGGTAAAGCGTGATACATGAAGGACGCATTTTATGGACAGGACTTACTTTGACTTTGCAGTGCGTCAGGAGGCCCCACATGGGCTGCGCGCAGGCCTCAAGCTCTGCTGCAAAAGCTGCATAGTATGTTTGAGACTCAAACTCAACATGCTCGTTTAGTTCCCGCTTATTCAGGTTCATGCCTTCAAAAGAAATAAAAGAAATATCAGAATTAAAAATCCATGCAAAAATTTGGTGCATGTGCAATTTTTACAAATTTTGCTTTGAAAAATACAAATTAAAAATTGCTGATTTTTGTTTTTGTAGAGACATCTATGCTGAAAATCTTTATTGAAATGTGTTCACAGTGAGTGCAGAGAAGAATGTAATAGAGTCACTGTGTTCAAGTTGTCAAGCAAGAAGATAGTTGGGTCCACTGTACAAGGGTGAATGTTATTTTTAGGGTCCTGCTAGACTACATGTGGTAAGTAGGTGGTACTCACCAAGATTCCTTTCACAAAATGCTTTTTATGACGGACATTTGTTTTACTGAAACCTAGATTTACTATTGACATAAAAACAGACTAAAATCAGCAAATCCCAGTGTTGATTAGATAAAACGCTGTTACTTCGAACCGATTTGGGATAATGAGACCGGCATCCCCACGGCTGATCGATGCATATAAAGTTAGCTTTAGAGAGAGAGAGGAGAAAAAAAGTTGAATAAATTAGTAAAACTTACCTTGAAAAAATGAAACAAAGCTCATCCAGAGCATCAACAAAGAATGGTCTTCCAGAAACTTTTTTGCTACACTTTGGTGTGAGAGGATGTTGATGAAATCACTAACCAGAGGCCAGTAAGTGTTGTTTTTTAAAAGTGCTTCACTGCAGTTTACCACGACGTGGCGATTGTTCTCTTCGTCTAATATGGGGAGAAAAAAAAAAAGAAAAAATTTAACTAATCTTCAAATTGAACATTAGGTCTACAGAGAACAAACAAGCAAAATAAAGCTGATTTCTGTATTTTGTCAAGTTTTTACCCCACTTAAAACAGAGTTAAAGCAATTTTTCGTCAAATCCGGTACAATGCATAGAAATAACAAAACATATGCTCACAACAAAAACTCAACAAATTACTGAAGATAAAAATAAAAAAATCCTACATCCACATAATACTTGTTAAAAAAAAATCTATAAACTGTTAACAAGGACAGTATATTACAACTATATCTATGCCAGTGTTTGTAACATTCATATGGCAAAGGACTGTTTGGAACATAATAATCGTTGCTTAAAATATTAGAGTAGCGTTGTGGTATTTGCAGGCGTTTGGGGCCACATCTCCGCCACAATAGCTAAAGTCAGCAAAAACTTGAGAACCCCTCTATAAGCAGCTATAGCTGCCTAATTTGATAGCTACAACACTAAACATTCCTTAATCTGCATTTATACACACACCTTAGCAATACAAAAGCAGCTAACATCTACATTCCTCCGTATCTTCGCTACTGTAGGAGGAAACGACACACCCGGAAAGGCTGCTTAAAAAAAACCAAGCCAACAGCACGTCATGTAGGATTGCACTTCTCAATTGTAAAGCATTTTCTTTCAAATACTTTAGAAAAACAAAACTATGAATAGACAAATTTTTCGAGTTATGTTCCTGTAACTCATTTTATAACCTGATAAAAAGTATTCACTAGTCCATTCCACTTGGCGGGTTAGACAAATGTTTGAGTTCTCTGTATTTAAGTGAGAGCTCAGAGGTGCCAGGAGGTACCACATACAAATAAGGACTCAATGCTACTTGTTAACAAATTATTACAAAGCGTAGTGATCATGTGGGCTCTAGATACTGGGTACGAGCTGGCAAGAACTCCAAACCTGATTGTATTGGAATGCTTTTATCTGGGGTTTTAGATGCAGGATGATATAATACGATTTTTTTTTATTATGTCAGACCGATATCAGTATTGGATTTCTATTTGTATTCTGTTAATCCAATTTATTTTGAATCCCGCAGATTTCACTCTTTCCCCATTAATTCAGGTCAACCCTAAGATTCTGTCCCGGGTCCCTTTATCTTTACTAGATAACGATTTCCAATTGACTGGCAATATGTTTTTGTTTATCGTTTGCATAGCTTTGATTATGACAACTAGCTTTTCTAATCCACTTCACCTACAACTCCTCACTCCCACCACCTTCCCTTATTTTCTGTCTAGCAGAAATAAAATTTTGGTTTGCGTCAGACTTCCTTAAACTTAACAGTGATAAAACAGAATCTGTACTACCAGCACAAAATCCTACAATATCCAAAGGTAACAGTATCAGTTTGTTTACTGACAAATTGTATGATACATTTTTACCTTAACTTTATTCTAAAGGCTGCAGATGTTAAAATAGCAAGAGCATTTCCTACTGGTTGATGTCTACAACTATTAACTGATTCGCAATTGAGACGTTTCATCTACTTTTTTCTTTTTGGTAAATTTTAAATGTTCAAACTGATATTGGTTAGATAGTAATAAAAATAAATCACTAATATGATTCTACTTGTATAAATAAAGTAATGTACAAAATACACATGTATGCTCTTGCCAAAGAGCATTTCTATCAAAGCTGAGCACCAGGTTATCGCCCAACCAAACATTTGAATACATTTTGCAATCCCATTGTCGGTTGAATCGATATAACAAAGCCAACTGGTACGGTGAACCTACCCTGAAGTTCACTTTTAATAAGGCAACTTTCCATCATGTAGAGGAGCACCGTGACCATGATGTCCAGCAGCTGGCACTCCTCCGTCATGTGCCGCGCCAGCTCCTCGTTGCTGAACAGCTGCACGCTGATGTGCACAATGCGGTTGGACATCGTGTCCGACTCGTGGCTTTTCATCAGGGTTTTCATGATGAAGGCGTAATGCTGAACGAACGTCTTTGTGAACGTGATCTAGCAGGGGGAAGAAAAATCACAGTTATGGCCTGTTGCTCTTGTAGACGTTTCTGTAGCTAGCTCAAAATAAATTAGGAGATATTTATGTTTTTACACAGAAAGACACCAACAAATGAAAAAAGAAAGAGAAGAAACCTTGAATTATAAAAAAACAAACAAAAGAAATAGACGATGTGTACCTTGTAATCTTGATCTGGCAACATGTTCAATAAGAATGTGACCATTTTCTGGGGAAACTCAAATTTTATTGTCCAAAACAGCAACTCTTCCAGAAAGCATTTGTGCTTTAGTGAGTCAATAATGTATGGATCTGAGGGCAAAAACACACAAAGAATAATTAAGTGCCTGTATAGTAATTTTAGTTTTACGCGCAAATATCTACCTTTGGTACTGCTAAGCTTAACCCTTTTCCTCTGGCCAACAGACTGGCCTCCATCTTGATCCTCCTGAAAAGAAGACAAAAACAATATGAGCTAACAGTTGTGCAGATTAAATAATTTTAAGCCAATTAGGGGTTTAATTACATTATATTTGGCTCAGAATACTGAATCAATCCCACTGAAAATTAACAGTACACCTCCAAGGAGGAATGGACATTTACCACACTTAATGATGGACCAAAACGAACTAGATCGTTTATGGAGTAAATTAAATTTGTTTTGTCTTGTCCAGCATCATGGCTAGTAGAATGGGTTTCAGCCTGCCATACTTGCGCTTTTTCTAAAGGAGATAGATAATACTACACAACAGAATAGTAAGACTTAATGCTGACACGCACCTCTTTAGTTGACCCATCTGGACTTCCAGGTCCTGCGGCTCCTAAGAAAACAAAGGGGAAATGTTCACAGACAAAAAAGACGATGAACAACAAAAAGCTAAAAAAATGTGGTGGAAAGGGAGAGTCAAAGTACTGAATCCCCAAAACACATAGGGGCCATTTAGTAGCACTATCACATACCTATGTTACCTTCAGATAGTATAAAAAAGCTGTACATGTAAAAAAATAACGTAAAAAAAAAGTAAAAATGAGGACCGTCTCTTTAAGAACCTCCGACAACGTCATTACAACACTGCTTCTCCATGCCATCCATTTTTACCAAAAGGCTCATACTGTTTCGTTATACAATTAGGCAAACGTTATACAATATAATTTTTGGAATAAAGTAACTCATCCAGATGCTCGCTAATTGCTGTAGGAGACTGAAGCTCCAAGGCCGAGCCATGAGTAAACAGACGGCGCATTGCAGGAGCGCAACTGTTAGCAAATGCCCCCAAATGGTTGCCATGAGAAAGTCTAGGATTATTTAAAAGTGTGTGAATGAGTCAAAGAAATTAGTGTTAGTGTTTTTGTTGAGTAAATGACATTTAACATGATGTAAAGCTCAAATAAAAAATAAAAAATAAAAAATAAAAAGAGAGACCATTTCGCAATAATATCTGGAGATATTCACTAAGATTGATACACTATGTAATCTTGACTTACTTGTTTTATTTTAACATCTTTTTGGTTAAAAATCAGAATTTTAAGTCATTTTTATGTAAAACCATATGGCAAAAGAGAACCAAAGAATCATAATTTTAGCTTCATTTCACCAAATGTGCACAGAAGCCAACGGGACTCCATGATTCCTAAGCTGTTCTTCCCCAACACTTGTCATTGGTTTACAAATATATAAATGTGATCTTACCCAGCAGGACCATCGCTCCAGCAGCTCCATCAGCACCAAGAGCAACATCAGCAGCACTTTGGCTTTTCTCCTCCACAGACACCAGACCTGAATTCTTCAGTGCCGACAAATACTTGTCGTAGTTCTTTTTTGCGTACAAACTGTCTTCTTGGCCTTAAACAGGAAATAACATTATGACAACAAAAAAGATCATTTTGAAATAATATATTAAAAAACACAGCAGGAGGTTAATTGTGTTTTTTGTTTGTTTTGTTTTAACAGACTCACTCCAAATTTAATCAAAATGGTTCAAAGTAATGATTTGCTAAAAAACATAACGAACAAAGCAACATGAAGATGCATGACATGCAATGATACCGCACGTTTTGAAGGGAAAACCACTTACCCATACTAAGCTCCTTATATGTTTGCTGATTGGTCAGGATCTTTGTCAATACAGTCCTCATTGCTCCTCCCATCTTTGTGAGCTGCTCTAAAAAAGTGATCTCAGGCTCCAGCTGCTGCAAAACCTTCTGCAGATCTCTCTCTGCTGACGTGTCTGGTAAACGCAGATAAGCACAATACATCACAAAACCCAGCACTTTGTGGGCACAATTTTAGGAGCAAATGATTATGTAATATCTGCATCATGAATGCATAATAAAGGCTGTTTTGCAACAATTTTTCAATTAGAGGACCATAGCATTTATTTATTTTATTTTATTTAGCCAGAAAAAAAAACTCACTTACAATAAAAATGTAATTTACAGATCGGGCTAAACAATTTCAACAATCAGAAGACATTTAGCTATGAAAGTATTATAATCAGATAAAAGACTAATATTTTAATAACATTTTAATCCTAAATTTTTGAATAAATGAGTTACTTCAGATGAGTTTGTATTATTGGTCTGATTTAACGCTGGCTGCTAAAAAAAGATTTCTGTTCACCTGGTTCAAGGTATCCTTCCCTCAGATACTGTATGATGCACAGAATAAAGCGAGGCAGAACCATCTCAGACATCAGGAGAAGATCTCGTGGTATGGAGGGAATATTTTCCCCAGTTCTTAACCTATGCCGTCTGCAGAATCTGTCATCAAACGAAAAAACAAATAGATGATATAAATATTACAGCACATTTTTTAAATGTCAAGTTGTTCAAATGTGCTGCAGAAATAAATAAATATTATTTAAACTACAAAAAAAAAAAAAAGCATTCTTATACCTGATCTTTTACTATTTACATAGTTGTTTGTAATCTCTTGATGAATTAAAAGTGAGTGGAATTAAATCCGACCACAAACATATAACTGTGAATATTATTATTATGCTCTTGTATGACAAAGCAGCTAGTATTGGATAAAATTACATAAAGGTTTAGATTTTAATTCACTAAATTTCAGACGTGAAACCTAAATTTATCAATTTATAATGAATGGCATCAAGCTACGGACCTAAATCAATGAATTTGAATAGATAAAAAACATAAAGGCAAATAGATAAATAAAAGATAAATACACTAATTTACCACCATGAAACATTTGTATGTATTTAATAATTAGTTTCCTGTAAAAATAGATAAATAAATTACAATTGGGATTATTATATGGAAGACTTTTTAATGCACTTCATTTACTTCTGGAATGTTTGTTTGGAAACCAAAGACATAAAAAAATATAATATTAGTGTGAAAACATCTCAAATAAGAGTCAGAGAAACTACAGTGATGGCTGAACAGCTTCCAATTTGCTTTAACACAACAACGCAGAAAACTAACAAACCTAACTTCAGGTTCCTTGATAAGTGGCTTATAAGCTAAAGTAAATGAAAGGAATCACTAAATCATTTTTGCAGTAAAGCATTTATCAAGTTTAATATAAACCTTACTTTTATTTTCATTAAGCTTAGAAAAATGCATCAAAATATTTTGATAGCTGAAAGTTGTAGCTTTTAAAAGCTGAAGATGGTGATATTCCTTGGTTTATAGGTAAAAACGGGCTAAAAGAAAAATGAGGTATATGAATACTTGGTCACAATGTGTTTAAACTTTCTGTTGTACTACATAAATGATGGACTTTATTTTTATTTAATACCTTGTATAATGTGATCCATAGCAAACAAAAATTAGGACTTGCCTTTCTTGAAATACCTGCAAATTTCCTTTAAGTCAACCACGTAGTTCTACATTCCTAAATGAATCCTGCTACGGTTTAATGAATTCGAAGTAAATCTGCTTTATGCAGGCACATTACTATCAATTTACCACTTTGGATGAGCAGCTGAAGTTGTAACCCAAAGCAAAGCTCAGGCAGAATGGGAGACTCCCCAGTGCCGTGGCAACTCAATTAATGTTGTCACTTAATTTTTACTAAACCCTGTTAAAGTTTTGTTAGATTTTTCTCAGCTTCCAACAAAAAGTGACCAAAACACATGTTAGCACTGTATCCACCCTCCTCCACCGGTTTCTATGCACTAACAGTGTGGTGACTAAAAGAAAGCTAAAACACTTTTCTCTCTCTTAAAAATAAAAGGGGAAAAAATGGATACCAAACTAAAAGAGTAGAATCTAAAAAGCATACTAAAGGCTTAGAAACCACAGCAGACTCTCGACAAGCGCTCTCTTTTCTGAATCATAATATTCCTAGAGCTCTCACTGAGCACATCTAAAAGTAATATCTTAAGGAGGTGTGGCCATAAAAGGGATTAAAGTCTATCTAACTAGTTTAATATATCACTAGCAATTAGAGTTTGGATTAACGGCACCCGACATATTACAGCCGACCGAATGCTGCATTCAAACAGAACAGACCTCTTAGACTGCAATACTGCACCGATTAAAAATGTGGTGAGCAGTTTTGCTATATCGAGCGGATTAATGTTTGGCAATTAATGAGGGGTGACATTAAAGTCAAAATATCCTCTCTAAACTTCTGCACAAAGAAGTAAAAAAAGGCAGAATAAGAGTGTATGTACTGTTTTACCAATGGTGCATTTCAGGGTACTCCGTAAACTACGATGATTTTCAGGCTAATTCGAACCTAAATGAAAACCTAACATTCGTATCATGTAACATGTTATGTTCAACTTTCAGACTAATTCAACATATTGCTTAATAATAAATCAATTAATTTTTCTCATTTCAAATATTACAAACTTATGTTCTCTAGTTGAGTAACATCTTTTAAATCGAGCCCTTTCTAACATTTCCCAAAACATAAAATTAAAGCATGTTTTGCTCATGTCGATAGCGTACCAGGTCAATGTCGGTATCATGCAACACTAAAGACTGAAATATCGGTATCGTATTACAAGTTTTAAAAAAAATGTATCGGGACACTAATAAAATATTCTTCAAGAAAACATCTATTTTTTTAATCGGTTGACACTAATCAACGACCTACTCGATGTAAACATTTGTAAGGGTTTCGTGTTCGTGCCGTAATACTGTGTCAACACACCGTGGTATTTTAAACTCAAAAGGAAACTCTTTGCAGATTAATAGAGGTCTGTAATTTCTTTAGACGGGATGCTGTTTTTACTTCCTTCACGTTGTCCAACGTTTTTGTTCAGTTGAAGCAAAACCAAATTAGGTGTAGGCAACCGTTTATCACATGGGGCTAGTATAGCTTCCACTGTTGATTTCTGAGTTATTTAAACAAAAACATTAAAACAGTATTTTATGGGGATTTTTTACGATTACAAAAACACAGCTGATCTGTAGTGGCAGGGCAAAATACTTTTTCACCAAACTGTTTTCCTGCTACTGGTTAAATAGAAGACAGGAAAATACACATTTATTTGGTTTTGTTTTGTATGAAATAAATTTAAAACATAACAAAAATATTTTTAGGGCTAGATACACACATATACATATATATATATATATATACATATATATATATATATATACATATATATATAAACAGCTGTATCTATATTAAAATTAATAAAAGAGCAGAAAAAATAGTCATTAATCAAAATTGGTAATGATTACATTGACCAATAACATATAATGACAATATTAGCTTAAGAGGAACACCAACATTGAAGGATGTAATAATCTATCGTAGTTACCCAGCTGGGGTATTTTAAGGAGTAATGAATTGTTAATAATAGACATAAATAGACCTCCCTGAAGCTAAGTAGCATCACAGTCATGTTTCAAAAGTAAAAGTTACCTGCCTATGCTGTTGAGAAATTCTTAACATCTCCTAACGAGCAGCATAAAAACCTTGACGAGACGAGGTCCGACAGGAAAACGTTATCGTCTCGGCCGGCTCAGTCCACAGCGAACACCTGTCAAAGCGGTTCCCCGCCTGTTAGCACGGACGGCTAGGACTCACCCGCTGTCTCGCATGACATTACTGTCTCCACAGTCACAGGCCCCGCCGGCCTGGCTACGGAACATGTTGAAGTCGTGGCCCGTGTGGTCGCCGTTGTTGAAGCACTCGGCGCACAGTGACATGCAGGGGGAGATGCCGCAGGTCCGGCATCGGTACGCCACAAAATTAGCCGTCCAGACCAGGCCGCACAGAGTCGCGTTGTCATAGGAGCGGACGGTCTTATAGAACTCCTCGAAACCGTCGCCTCCCGCTATCAGGGATTTACACCAGTCCAGGGCTTCCGTGTCCGCGGCAGGGGTTTCAGGATTCAGCACGGCGTCCAGCAGCTCCTGAAGTTGCCGGAGACCCGAGCTGTTGTCAGTCCGGGTCAGGTCTGCCTTCAGGTGGGTGGCAGTAGCTCTCTTGTCCCGGCGTAGCAGCGACGCCGCCATCATGCGCTCTGGCTTGTTGTCCACAAATTTATTTTTGTTGTCTTGATGCCATGTTCTCGCGTTTTCTCGCGATAGCGGGAGGTCGACTCTCGTTCGTTGTTACAAGCAAGCGATTTTCTTTCAGTACATTAAGTCTCGTTTTCCGCTCCTGCAATAAAATTAATAACACCGCTGCTCTGCGTTTTTTTAGAAATTATGATAAGACTGACACGTCGTATTCGAGTAAGCAGTTCAGATCATGCACAGTCATTCAAGTCCTGTTGTGTTTGACCGTCTCTAGGCAACTGATAGGTCGGGACCGTCCCACCCTATCAAGGGTAGCAACACAGTAAATACCTATAAATATATATATGTGTGTGTATATATATATATATATATATATATATATATATA
>JAVLVB010001001.1:4941659-4955091 GCA_032876305.1 Orestias chungarensis
ATATATATATATATATATATATATATATATATATATATATATATATATATATATATATATATATATATATATATATATATATATAATGGTGACTCCTTACCAGTTGGTGGCAGCAGTGCTTTTTTAGTGTTTGCCAGTCGCTAATAAAACAAGAGGGAAGAAGAAGAAGAGGAACCGGAATCCCTGGGTTTGTTTTGGTGCCCTCACGACAGTAATGTGAGGAGGAACCTGCGGCTCAAATCATAAAACTTTAGTTTAACAGTGAAACCCGTCCCACTGGTTTATTTAATGTTTTTATTCGGCGTTAAAGTGCTGCTTCGGGAATACCTCAGCGGCTTGGAATGAAACTGAAGGAGCTCGAAAGCTGCCTGCAGCAGGTGGACACGTTTGAGGAGCCTAAAATCCTCCTGGAGCAATATCCGACCAGCCCTCACATTGCAGGTGAGCCGCCACTGATCATCCCAGCTGGTGAAGTAAAATCAATTATAATATTTACAATGATGATGCCCCCCCCCCCCCCCCCCAGCATGCATGCTGTACACCATCCACAACACGTTTGACGACATCCAGGGCAAACTGGTGGCAGATCTGGGCTGTGGCTGCGGGATACTGAGCGTGGGAGCCGCAGTGCTGGACGCAGGGTATTGGAGAAACACCCACTCCCTCCCTCGGTGGTGAAACAGCTATCCGATCTCTCTCTCTCTCTCCGTTCCTCTGCAGGCTGTGCGTGGGTTTTGAAATCGACCGGGAAGCGCTGGAGATCTTCAGGAGGAATGCTGAGGAGTTTGAGCTCTCCAACGTGGATCTGCTCCAGTGTGATCTCTGCTCCCTGGAAGTTGAGGCTTGTGCCCAAAAGTTTGACACGGTTATCATGAACCCACCGTTTGGGACGAAACACAATCAGGGTGAGTTCAACCTGTCAGACAAGTTAGAGGTAATTGATTAGAGATTCACACCGCTGTGAAAACTACTGTCTTTCACTTTTTTGGCACACATAAATGTTCCAGATGATCAAAAGCATTTTCATATCAGGCCATACCATACCAATTACAGTTATAAAGCACTTCATACACCAACAAGAGCAAAGTGCTTTACACAATCATACGAGACACATTTTTCAAACATAAAACAAATAAAAGTAATACTAAAATAACATAAAATAAATAAAAGAAAGCACATTTACACTAAGCCAGGCTCAGATTGTATTAAAAGACAAGGAAAAGAGATGGTTCTCAAGAAGGGATTTAAAATAAGAAATTTAAAGTATCAAACTACAACTTCAATAAAAATCAACATTTTTTTTCTATTAACTATAACATCTATTATGGGAGGAAAATAATCTACACCAACCCCTCTTTGTATGTTGTTGGTGTTCCCGATCCAGTGTTAATATTTAGATGTCGCTCCAGATAGCAGCAGAAAAAGTTATTTCAGACATTCAAAATAAATAGTTTGAATGAATGAATAAAGGATTGCTTTATTTTGGTTTAAAAACAACAATAAAATAGTTTTACGAAAGGATTCATCCAAACAACATAATTTACTTTTACTTTCATTTAACAATAGCCTATTTAAAGCAAACCATTTTTTTACTTCATCAATTCTACTTCTACAGTAATTATTAACTCCTTTATATTCCCTCCAGAACAAAATACACTTGTATCATCTGCAAACATAACATATTTTAATGTATCACTTACTGTACAAATATAATTTATATAAAGTATGAATAACTTTGGTCCCAACACTTAGCCTTGTGGTACTCCACACATTACATGTTTAAGATGAGATTTAATATCATCAATGCTCACATATTGAAACCTTTTATTTAAGTAATTTTCTTAACCAAAGTTGTGCTATACCTCTTATGCCATTGTTTAACATAAGCTCTCTGTTCCCGCATTTAATACTCTCTACCATTCCTATCTAGCAGCTTGTATAATCCATACAGCAGTAAAGCAGTATTTTACAAGCATTAAATGCAGGCAGCTTTTATCCAGGCATGCAGAGCCGTGATTATCACACCAGCGTTTGCTAACAAGTAGTAATGTGTAGCATTGTTTTAAACTCTTGTTCTCCATCCGAATAATATCACTGAATCAAGTCCTTTCTAACATTTCACTTTACCAAAGTATTGTAAGTATGTATGATTCATGTTGATATTGTATCCGTAAAAATGAAAATTTGGTGGCACATTGGTAGTAAGAAAGTAGGATCGGGATGCCCGAAAAAGTAATCCACTTCTTTTCTACATCATTTATTAACTACAGTTTGTTGACAGTTAAGTTACATTTTACAACTTCACTAAATACAGCCTGACAATGTGACATTTGGTAAAAGATTAAGAAAAACAGCACATCCTGGTGTAAGCCTAATGAAGTTAAATAGCAGTTGAGAAATCAACTCGTTTACATTTATTAGACTGCCAATTATTACAAAGTAATTTCGGATTCTTTCTAATTTAAGTAAACCTGTGTGAGAGTCAATAGTTCATAAAAGGAAGAAACTGAAGCAGTAGTGAAGTTTCCCCTTCTATTATCACTTAATCAGCAAGTTTTTGAACAAACCAGGATATCAGGAAACAACCTAGTTGTACTGAAGAGCTGCAGGACTCACCTGCCTCAAGTAAATCAACATTAAAGTGGAGATTAAAAAATAAGGCAAAAAAAAAAAAAAAACAGCTGACCAAAAAGGTCGTAACGATCCCAGAAATGTTCAGGAAAATATTCCTGGGACTGATTTTAGTAAGGGCAGCTTTTTAGAAGGTAATTCTGCCTAGAACAAGAAAATCACACCAATTATCAAACAGTAGTGATCTGGGCGTAAATTGCTGCTTCAGAAAGTGGGCGACCTCCCATTAATAATGGACCATATTTACTCGTTTATACTTGAAAAACCTGAAGGACCATGGTCTGATATCAGTTCATGACTTTAAGCTGACGATCACATGGGTTAAGTAGCAGGACAAGGAAAACAAAAAGAACATCTACATTGGACAGGATAAAAACAATGTTTCCGGGTGGCTTAAAGTTTAGTTTTAAATCTGGTTAAGGCACTTAGATGTGTTAGTGTTGGTAAAGGATTGAGTGCACTTGTTGCCACCAGTGGGAGGACATTTATGTTTAGATGTTTTCAGGGCACGGTTTACAGTTCAATGTGTTCTTGTATGGATGAAAGTATTAACATGTTTTACTGTTTTGTAAAGGGATGGACATGAAGTTCCTCCGTACTGCTTTAACCATGTCAAAGACAGCAGTTTACTCGCTTCATAAGACCTCCACACGAGAGGTACGTTCCAGCTCCAGACAAAAGTTCATGTAACATTTGTTTTTCCAAAGGAGGTTTGTTCAGCTGGGAAACACACAAAAATGCCTGCTTGGATGGAAACTGTTGTAGAGCACTGTGTTAGATAATCTACAAATTATAAAATTACATACCCTACTCACACGTTGAGGATATTTGGCTGTCGTGTTGAATTTCAGGATGAGCCCAATATGCATTCAAACCTTAACAGGGGAACTTAATGTGACCTTCTCTAAGCTTTTGAATGCACCTGTCCAACTGTTAAATGTTTCAGGACTTTTTGCATATGTTGCTGTTCTCTAACGAGGAGCTTAACGGCAAAAGTCACAACAGGTGTTTGATACTCGAATTGACCGATAAATGTCCTTGTTCAATTACAGCTGGTGTTTAAACAGTCGTCCTCATCAGGCTGTTCACATTGTAACATCATGAGACCAAGACGACACCTAACAATGGATCAACAGCACCTGGGCATTCCAATGCTTCAAACAGGACGTTCTCAGATGAAAGTGGCCATTGAGCTCAGAATGTCACAGAGTGTCATCAGCAGGTTGCATCAGAGATACCGAGAGACTGGAAGAGTTACAGAAAGGCGTAGAAGTGGACCTGCTTTGGTTCTATCCCATGCTGATGACCGCTACATTGTGAACAATGGCCTGAGAAACCGGATGATGAATTCCACTCAACTCCAGGCACGTTTAAGGGAGGTGAGAGGCACCCAAGGGTCACGTCAGACCATTCAAAACCGTTTACATCAGCGTGGTCTGCGTGCTAGACAACCTGCAAGGGTACCTGACCTCACCTCTGCATGAGCCAGGGAGCATTTACGCTGGACGAGGGACCAGTGGGCCTCAGTGCTGTTCTTTGATGAAAGTCGACTCACGTTGAGCCGAAATGATGGCCGCCAATGATGTTTGAGACGTCAAGGAGAGCGCTATGCATCAGTCACTGTTTTCACCAGACAAGCTTTTGGTGGTGGCGGTGTCACAGTGTGGGCAGGTGTGTCCAGTTTTTATAGAACTGCCCTACACCATGTGAATGGTTCAGTGACAAGCTCATACTACCTGAATAACATCATTAATCCAGTGATTGTGCCCCTACATGAACAACACAGGCCTAATTTCATCTTCATGGACAACAATACCACAGCTCATCGGGGTCGCATCATCAGGGAACGGCTGTTGGAGACTGGTGTACCTCAAATGGAGTGGCCTACACTTTCTCCAGACCTGAATCCCATTGAAAACCTGTTGGATCAACTGAGTCGCTATGTATAGGCTTGAAACCCTGCACCCCAAAACCTCAATGACCTGAGGGCTGCCCTTCAAAAAGAGTGGGATGCCCTGCCTCAGCAGATAATAAGTCGACTTGTGAACAGCATGAGACGTCGTTGTCAAGCTATAAATGATGCTCAAGGGCACATGACGAGTTATTGAGAGGTTAACATTTTTTGTTGTGGTGTTCACACCATTGTTAATTTTTGTTTCAACAAATTGAGATGTGGAAATCACCAGTGCATCCTTCTACTTAAATGTCCTACTTTCGTGATATGATATCACTGTAGCGGGGACTTTTTACATTTTCTACAAATTTCACCCGAAAGCCAAATATCCCTAACTTTTTGTGAGTGGTGTATATACAGTTGCTGGTCATACAACTGGAATATCATGAAACATGTTCATTGTTTCAGTAATTCCATTAAAAAAGTGAAACTTGTTTGTTATAATTTTTCATTATACACATACTGAAATATTTCAAATGTTTATTTCTTCTTATGTTGATTATTTTAACTGGCACCTAATGAATGTTTTATAGAAAATTAGAACGTTACTTCAAATGTTGTCAGAAACGTTGGCCAATTGAAACACGTGTGCAGCATTCTGTAATTAGTTGGGGCTCTTTTTGCCGTGATTGCTGCAGCAATGCGCCGTGGCATGGGTTTCACCAGTCTGTATCAGCGCTCAGGTTTTATGAGAGCCTGGGTTGCGCCAATTGTGGCCTTGAGCTCTAAAGCCTTCTGGTAGGCAGCTGGTTTAAACTTTGACCTCAACAAACACAGTGGACCAACACCAGTGGATTACATGGCGCTAAAAACCAACACAAAATAAAAATGTAACAGTTGCCCTCAAGCAGGATGGGTTCTGTACCTCTGACCTATTCGTGCAGAATCTGGGACATTCACTACCAAAGGAAATGAATATTTTACATTCATCATAACTTTTGGCCACCGAAGCTGCAGTCTAGTCATTTTAGCCCTTGAGATTATTCTGACAAGTGTCTTGTATACGTCTGTGCGTGGTGGTTTCAGCTGCTGTCCAATCTTTTCGATTCTCCCCATGTAGTTATGATGTGACATTTAAAGGCCTTTGCAGGTGTTTTGAGTTAATTAGCTGATTCGACCATGGCACCAGGTGTCTTCAATGTTGCAGCTTTTCACAATTTTTTTTATAAAGCACTGAATTTGGATTTGTATGAAGTTATATGTACATTTAAAAGAAATAAGCACATCAAGTTAAGACAACCTAGATCTAAAAAATGACTTCCAGTCTGAACACGTTGGTCTTTTAGATAAAAAAGCAGAACATTTGAATAGTCTTTAAAGCTACATATCAATTTGCAGTCCACCAATATGCATACTTTTGAACCCTAGCTGACACACATTTGGATATTAAATGATGCAAATGTGCAAAACCTACATTACCATTAATTCCACATTAAACAGATCTATGGTAGCATTTGAGTGTCTTATTAAATCAGTTTAAAGACCTAACTAAAAGTTACTTTCACAGTCAGATGAGGTTTACTCTCATGGAGTGACATTAACATGCTTGAATATTATGTAATTACAGCACATACAAAAGAAGGCTAAAGACTGGGGAGTGAAGATGGAAGTTATCGCAGGTTTGTGAGTTATGTGGTTTTAGAAAAATTTTATCATTGTGATTTAGAGTCTAATAAAATCTATCCTAAACATGGACCGTGTGCTTAATTTACAGAGCTAAGATACGATTTGCCGGCTTCCTACCGTTTCCACAAGAAGAAGACCGTAAGTTCATTGCCAATGTATGAGAATTTGCTTTTTAAATTAAAAAACAAATTTATTTTTATAAACATTTTATTTGCTATTGGTATATGCAAACTTAAAAAAAACCTCATCACACATTTGCATCAGTCAATGTAGGAAATCTACAAAATAAAGACAAACCAACACAACAGCATACCAAGATTCTAGATGTTGTTCGGGTGAAATTAAAGGAGCAGGTTTATGTTCAGATAAAATTAAAACATCTTCAGATCAGACGAGAGAAAAAAAAAGAACAAATAAGGACATGAGAGGCACAAAAATATAAGCGCATAAAAAGCTGAAAACTGATTCCAAGTTTTCCAAATGTTTCTTTAGGTCGACATCCAGGTGGATTTCCTACGATTCTCCAAAGCCTGAATAGTTATTTTTAATGGAATGGGTTCTAAGTTGCCTCTGATGTTTTTTCACCGTTTGTAATAAATGTGTTCGCCAAACAAAACAAAAAAAGGATGTCCGTCTCCTCATTAAGATCCATTTTCAGTTTTGGAAACTTTAGCCGGGGGACCGTCGGCGTCCTCCAGCTCTCTCTTTGGCACCGCAGGTGCTGCAGGAGAAGCAGAAAACCAGTAAATGTCTGGAGATGAGGTATTGATTCAAAAAGCTGCTGCAGAGAACATTGAGGGCCGTGCAAAGCATTCACATGTATGATCTTTACTATGTGTTTTTGTGTATTTAATTGAAAGTTTATAAAAAAAGGACAAACACAATGTAGTGCAACTATTAACTTGATATCACAGAATTGTATTATCAACACAGTCAGAATGGATCCAATAAGTCAGTCTTGTGTTAAGCAATGGATGTTTTCATTTGAGTTTCAGGATACAAGAGGATTTCACAGTAGAAATTTAGTTTCCTCATGTGACAGTCATGCTGCATAGGATTATGGTAAGCAGAGAAATAATGTAGGTGGTGAAGCCGATTATACGTAGTCCTCAAAGTGTAAGGAATTTCATCAGCCATAACTATACGTTATTGACATCTCCTCAAACTTTCATATCAGTGCATCCATACTAAATACTCTAATCCTAATTGTAATGGTAATTTGTAATAAACTTGATATATCCAAATAATTTTTGACTTAAAAAGTGTTATATGGTAAAATAGGTCAAACCCTGTAGTTCACATTTAGTATTTCTGCGAAGTTCTCAGTATTTATTTTTTATTTTTTTGGAGGAACATCAGGGAACAAAGTCACGATCATAGTAGAGAGTTCAGCATCCAATGCATCTTAAAGAGCTTATCTATTGTAGGACAGCAAGACAAGACAGGCACAAAACTAACATGCCTGGCATATGAGAGGATGAATCAGAGCTGGCCAAAATGAATGTGGTTATTCCAGACAACGATTGTCTTTACAGAAGAGCAGCTAGTCAAAGCCTTGTAATGGAAAAAGCAAATGGGGAAGAAAGTTCTTTAATCTGGTTGATCAAAACCAAGCTTTTTAATCATTCTGGGGTGGATGGGTTTCTTTAGCGTAAATGGGGAAGCTGATGAGATTATGGACAGAGCGCAAATTAAGGGGCAAATACAAGAAAATATGATCTAGGATTTCAGTCCAGCAGAATACCAGCCATAAATCTCACGCACGAGATACGAGGAAATGATTTAGGAATTTACTTCAGAGCTGAGAGTCCCACACATAAAACTGCAACCTGGAAATATCAAAATCTTTGTATGGTGGAAGCCTGAAGGACTTGTTTCAGTAACAAAAACTGGAACAGATCTAACCGAGGGGTCCCGACCACCCTGGTTGTTCATACGGTTATTATTGATGCTGAAACGCAGCTTCCCTCAAGAGTGGCTGATACTTTGGTTTATTTTGTTTTGGGTCTGGAGAGAGAAGTCAAAAGATTTTCTCGACAACTCTTTCAAGTGGATATTGGCTAATACAAAGTTCAGCGTTCACATATTTGTTATGACATGTTAAAAACATCCCGTTACACTTCACATTTATGTGAAACCTTATATTAAAGCGTCACATAAAACAAGGTCTGAATACTGATTAAAAAATGTTTTAATATTTTTTACAAGGCTAAACAACACTTACCATCCTCGCCTTCATCTCCCTCGTCATCGCTATTGAATTTTGTTTTCTTTCCCTGGAACTGAGTCCTGCTCTGATCTCTGCCGCCTCTTCCCCTTCGGCTTCCTCTCCCTCTGCCGCCTGATCTTCCTCTTCCACCTGTTTAGACCACACAAAACGCTTCAGCATTCAAATAAAAAACATTTTTGCATCAAACTGCGATGCTTGAAGACCGAAACAGACCTCTCCCTTTTGAGCGATTGTACGACTCCTGTTGGGCTTCGATGATCTTCTTCAGCTCCTCTTTCTCCTCGTCTCCCTCCAGTACCTGCCACATAACGCTGCTGCCCTTGACTTTCAATTCCTCTCCTTTTGCCTCTTTGGCTTTCTCAAAGGCTTCTTTTGCGTTCCCGTCAAAAAGAAGCGTGCCCTGAATGATAGCAATAACAAAATTTTAGTGTTGTATAATTTTAGTTTGTTCTACTTCTCTCTTGTTTTGAACTTTTTTCCCCTGTAATAATCCAGATTTCTGAGTCTGTTTCTGCTTAAAATCTAAAAATGGACTATAAAGATGGATTCTAGGAGACAAAGAAGGAACTAAGGAAGGACGAACGGAAACAAGCCAAAAAAACAATAAAATAAGGAAGCAGGGATTAAGATCTAAAATATGTATTTTTAAATACTTTATTTTCCTTATCCAGTTTTCAGGATCTTAAATTGTGAATTTAACTTCCACACGTTCCCAGACTACACAGGAACACTAGTAGGACACATACCTCCTTGGCTCCTCTTGTGAAATCCACCCACTTGATCTTTCCATGTCCTGAGAACAATGCGTGGAAGTCCTCTCTTGAGACATCCTCCAGCTCTCCAGAAAATTTCAACAAACAGCCAGTCTGTTCATCCAGGAGCAAACCCTGAAAAATCATTTTTAACTCATTAATGAGTCTAAAAAGTTATATATAAAGCTTAATGTGCTCATGGCTATAGAACATTACCATCTCTTTTTCCTCTGTGTTTTTCTGCTGTTGCTGCTTCTCCCTAGCAAATGTTTAGATTAGAAAGTGGGTTAGACATTTGTCAACGGTGTTTCTAATAGAAAAATGGCGTAAACTCACTGTCTTGCTTTAGCTTTCGTGTCCGCTTTAAATTGTTTCCTCTCTTCTGCCTTCTTTGCATGGTAGGCCTCCCTGGAACACATGAGGGAGCAATTACGACAAAGAAGACGTCCAGTGGTTCTAATCAATTAACATTAAAAACTATGAAACTTGCTGGTAACGTTTTGCCAGTTCTGGTAGGAAGGTAGAAAAACTAAAGCCTGAGATAACCATGCAAAGCCAAATATTGCAGTTTGTTATTCTGATATTTCCATCAGGTTTCTTAGCTTTTTATAGCTTATAAACCCATCCTATCATTAAATATTTGCACTAATGTTATTTAACAGAGCTCACCTCGACAACACCAGCATCTCATTGTCTTTAAATGTTTTTACATCCGAGCGCTCTAGGAACTGCTTTGATGATTCTTCTGTTGCAAAGCAGACAAACACAGATCCCTGCAAAAGACACACTGATGAGTTCTCTAAACGTTTGACAACTTAATAAAAACAGTAAATGACGGGTTTCGTCTACCTTGAACTGCCGAAGCACGTTTTTTCTCATCTGAATGTTCTCGATGTTGCCTTTACCGCTCAGCCACTCTTGAACCTCGTCGAGAGTTGTTTCAAGAGGAAAACCTTTCTGCAAAAAAAGAAGCGGGATTTACAATAATATGGGAGATAAAGGGACTAAAATTAATTTTATAGACCTCTAGCGGTTGTCTGGTACCGCTTAAAAGAATGTAATCATTTTGATGCTTAGCTTTTGGAACATAATTCTTCACAAGCTCTTAGATTTTCATGCTTGTTATGGACGGCCTTTAAAACATCAGGAAAAAAAAGGAACAGTCACAAAAAGAAAAGAAAGCAGAGAGAACAGAAGGGAAATATAAGGAAGGGAGGAGGACATAAGAAGGAAAATATGGGATACAAACAAGGAAGAAAAATCTGAGGGAAAGAACAAAGCAAAGAATAAAACGAAGAAAGAGAGGACAAATAAATCACTATTAATTAGGAGGACAAAGTTGGATGAAGGAAGGATAGAACGAACTAGGATAAGAAAAGATGGAGACATTTAAAGAAGGGCACAATGAAGCTATAAAAGGCATGATGGACTGGTAAGGAACACATATGCATAAAGAAAATAGAATGTTATGATAGTTTTCTATTCACTGCATTTCTCAAACTTCTACCTGGACAATACAGATATTAGCTTCCATCTTTTCCCAAAGTAAAAACCCTCTGGATTTATAATATTTGCAGCTGGCAAGGAATATGTTTTAAAATTTAACACAAAAAAATGCAGATGGTACCGCAGTAAATTTGATTAAAGAAACAAATGCGTCAGACTTACGATATACACAGATTTGTGTTTGACTGCATCTTTGTATTCATCATTCTGTTCTGGTAAAGGTTTATCTGGAGACCTCCTGATTTTTGTCTTGTCCTCGCTGATCTCCAGGAGGCCCTTCTTCGACTTTTCGAGGGCCGAAATGACAACACTGGTTTCCGTAGTTAAAGATTTTAGTCTAAAAGAAGAGACACAGCAAGTTTAAATCAATCAATTAATATGGCATTTAAGTTGTGCCGACCAATATAGACCAATTCAGTGGTTGTGACGAAAACCCAATTAAAATAATATATATTTGTAGTTAGCATCTTGGTCCTACTTCAAATTTTTGCCAGTAAGGTTTTGTCAAATTGTGAGACTTTTAGTCTGGAAACTTGAGGCCAAATGGCCAAAACAGGTCTAATGTAACAATTTATTCAGTTTCAATCCCATTTGAGATTCAAAGTAATTAGAATACAGTCATATGAAACCCAATGTAACCTCCAAAACCACCATGAATCATGAATATAGAGATTCTT
Source organism: Orestias chungarensis (assembly GCA_032876305.1). NCBI lineage: Eukaryota > Metazoa > Chordata > Actinopteri > Cyprinodontiformes > Cyprinodontidae > Orestias > Orestias chungarensis. The sequence continues at coordinate 4,953,036 of JAVLVB010001001.1, forward strand.
TACATAATTTCCTCACAATGATATTATAGATTTGCTGAGGTTGAAATTCTGAACCGCTTCATATACTTATAATAGTAAACGTGTGAAATGGTTAAAAGATTATAAAAGGATCGCCTGAGGCTAAATTATTAGTTGTTTTTTTTAAAAGACGGGAAACAAACCTGTTGAATTTAAGCATGGTCTCCAACGGCACCCAGCCATCATCGAGCTGTAGCTGCTCCTTGAGAAACTTGTCTCTCGGGAGATTGTGATCCCCAAAGTAATACTAGGTGAAAACAGGATGTGTTTAAAGCCAAATTAAGAAAATGTGAGATTTGAGAAGCAAATTTTTTAATCATAACTACCTCCACTTGACGAACCACTTTCATCTCAATGGGAGACATCTCTTCTTGGTTTTCTGCCATCCTTCTCTGCAGAAATCAGCAATGCATAAAATCAGTAAACCCAACTCCACAAAATAGCATCTGACAAGATAAGCTTAGACAAGGCTGATATAACACCAGTGTTTAATGATATTCACTCCATATTGTTGTTAAACCTGTCCTATTACATAGTTTAGCAACACTTATGTGAGAACCGGAAAATGACAACTTATATATATATATATATATATATATAAGTTTTCATTTTCCGGTTCTCTCTGTGTGTGTGTGTGTTAAAATATAAGAGGATTTAGTTCATATTTATTAAAACTTATATTACTTTTGTTTTTTTTTAACTAGTGTTCAAACTAAAAATGTAAGTTTGCGGTGGGTATGTCTGAAAAAGCTTCAAATATGAAACCTACATTTAAAAAAATGAAAAAATAAGTTGGATCATTTAATAAATTTAACAATTTAAAATCAATCAGATTACATAATGTAAGGAGGAATACATGGATGAGTAGTAGAAAGAATATTTATATATATATATATTTTTGTCATTCTGACTTCTACAGAGTGTAAAATCAGTTTGACTTCAAATCAAATGTTTGTGATCTGCATTAATGACTGATTTAAACTGTAGCTCTTATAATCTTAAACTGTTTATACAAAGTTTAAATCCCCAAACTCAAAACTGCATTAGTGAATCCGTCTTAAAAACCTGCTACGTTTTATGTTCTGATATTTGTGCATGCTATAAGACTTTAAGCAATGCTTACAAAATCTGCTTGAATTAATTATTCCATTAAATGCTAATTAAGAGCTTTGAGGTTTTTCTGAGAATTAAATGGATAAACTCTGCTATAATGTTGTTTTTGTGATAATTATTGCACACAACCATAAAATAAATTTTTTTTTCCATTAGCAAATAGTAGGTGTGTTAACATTTCACTCAAAATAATATAGAAAATGAAATAAATGATTCTAGCCAAATAAATGGAAGCTAGTTTGTCGTTAGCCACCATGCTAGCTTAGCTCTTATTCAGCAGCTTTGATTACTCAAACTAAAACAACATTTATGGCACACAGCGCACATAGGTTAGCAACAGTTTTATATTGCAACAGTTTTAATTTTACTTAAAAAATACACTTTAATTCATGATTTTTAGCTCAGAATTTGAATTTAAGTTTCTAGCAAAAGCACGAAGCTAACAAACGTAGCTCATAAAAACATCCTCCATTATTCTAACACAAATAAACCAAGAGCAGCAGATTCGACACGGTGAAATGATACACTTACGTTAAGTTTAGTGTAACAAATTCGCAATTTTAAGTCTGAAATCTGGACCTCCTTAGCTTTCTGCCCGCACGTTGTTCAACTGCGTGTTACGGAAGCGGCTGATGGTCAAAAAGTATCGCAAACGCGTTTCGTTGTTGCAGAAATATGATATAGTACCGCGCAAATCCACCAGGAGGCAATGTTATATCTTCTTCTTCTTCTTCTTGTTTGATTTTATTGGCGGTTGGCAACAAACTTATAGTAGCATTACCGCCACTTACTGGTATGGAGTGTGGTTCGAGATGGTCTATAAATATATACTATATATATACACACACACACACACACTTATACATTACTATTTATTCTACCCCTCTATATCATTCATACATTCACACACACATCTATTATAATC
>JAVLVB010001001.1:4963116-5028626 GCA_032876305.1 Orestias chungarensis
AAAAAAAAAAAAAAAAAAAAAAAAAAAAAAAAAAAAAAAAAAAAAAAAAAAAAAAAAAAATCGACATGTAATCTTTAGACTAGTCTCTTAATTCCAATCCTCAACATCTACCGGTCCTGCAGCTTTTAGATGAATCATATGATTGAATTTCCTCTTCAATGTTTGTCAGTAAGTGAGAAAAAAGTCTGCTAAAATGTCATTCATTTGATTCAGGTGTGATAAAGTAAAGTTGCATCTAAAACCGAGCAAGAGCAGGAGAACCCTGCTTATTCAGTCAAATAAATAGATTATTATATCTCATCGTACAATGTGTATAATAACAATAAATTGTATTCTATTTTATACTTTTATAATATATTTAGTAGCTGCTTGTCCGAAACTTTTCTATTTTTATTCTGCGAAAAAGCAACCAAAGTCAAAAGAAATGCTCGGAAGATCATCCTAAAAAACTTAAACCCTGAAATAAAGAGAAAAAAAACATTGGTGGGAAAATCTTTTGGTTACATTTTGACCTAAATCAGGCTGTTTTCGCTTATCTTTCATAGATTTTAGCTGATTTTTATACAGCACACTTATTAGTAGGAGTATTTTTAAAGAGCGGCCTCTTCTCCTTCACCAGGTGGATTTTGGCCCAGTTGTATGATTTCTTACCAGCCACGGAGGCCAGCAGCTGAGGCCCGGCAGACGCCAGCAGGAACAGCAGGTTTCCGGTGAGAGAGACCGGCTGCCTGAAGACGCTATCGCTCAGCTCCAGCAGAACAGGAACGCCTCCCTGTACTGATCCGCTTGCTTTATAGCTGCGGCCGTCGGCTACAAGCTCCACCTTACACGCAGCTGCCGCCTCAGAGGCACAGTGGCTCTGATTTACCTGAAAACAAATTATAATTAGTTATGTGAACTAAAAATGTATTTAAGTAGCTGCCATGTGTTAATGATTATTATTATACATTGTTGTCTTACTGATATTCCCCTCTCCTTGGCGAGGCTCAGGACGTTGATGAGATTAGCGCTACATCCAGATTCACAATTCAGAAGTCCCACAATTACAGCTGAGGTCATGTAAGCCCCACAGGATTTCATGCAGTCACCTTGTTTAAAAAAAAAACAGTTTATGTTGTTAGGAAGAAACTGAAAATAGATTTTTACACCAACTGTAGGTAAAAAAAATAAATAAACATCTGCCCTTTAACCAACTCTGTCATGTTTAATGATTAGACCACTAGAGAGGGTGAAAGAAACCCTTTCTAGGAATTAGCCCTGCTGTTAAGAGAGTCGGCGATGAAAACAGGTTAATCCAGGCAGTAAGTTGACCTTGAGTGGTGATGTGAACACGGCTGAATGGTTTCCCAGAAGAGCTGCAGGACCAAAGCACGGCTCCGACAGCTTCTCCGAGTTTGATCAGCTGGTGGGACTCCTGGGAGAACGTGCCGGATAAGACCTGAGCGTTCACCTGCACGAAAAAGACATAGACACATTGAAAATGTTACCGGTAGTAAAAACCGAACAGAATTTTTTTTTTGTTTTATACATGCAGGTATTTATAAAGGTGAGTCACAGACGGTCAGCATATATGATTCATCTTAAATTGATGTTAATTTCCTGTAGGCTGTTTACAAGTTGCATCCCAGTTCAAGCCAAGAAAGCAGAATGATCCCAAAAAGTTTCACTTTTCTCTAAGTTCTCACTTCCGGTTCTTGTGTTACTGCCACCCAGGAAAACAGAACAAAACCCAAAGCTAATCAATAAAGTTATAACAAAAAGCCCCATCGACAAAGTTAAAGTATTGGTACCATCTCAAAATTATGCACTTTGTGTTAATTTGCTTTATACATAAAATCCTGATAAAAACGAAAATGTTCAAGATCTTTTTTTAAGATGGATGTTTAAGTAGAGGAAATGTGAGGCATCTACCAAACTAATACACTCTGAAAGGAGTTTTAAAAATAAATAGTTTGTACATTTACTATACAATGTCATGTATACAATTACTTTGACCTTCCATAATCTTTTGTTAAACCAACACTAAGTAACTTTTGAGCCCTCATAAAATATTTTCATAACTTTTGTGATTTTAAATAGACTAACCAGGCGTTGAATGACACGTCTGTCATGGCCCGAAGGTGTACGTATCGCATTGATTGGCACTAAGCAACTTTGAGGAGGGTGGCAGGAACCCTACCACACAAAACTACAAATGTGCTGACTGCTTTAGAGCACACGTCACTTCCCCCGTTTCTTAGTTTCAACATATGACATCATATGACATTGTTTCGCCACAATTAGATGGATTACCTCATGGCTATTCATCCTTCACACAGCCACTAGAAACAGACATGTACTTCAATCCAACTACAGGCAAGTGAGATCAGTATTTTACCACGCTACGTGCTGGTCCTCATGGGGAAAAGCAGTCTTCTTTCATGCAAAACACTACCGCAAAATCAACCAAAACTTTGGCAACTTTTTCAGTTCTGCTTTGAAGAATTACTTTGAATTTTACTTTTAAATAATACAATGAACTCCCTTCTTGTAATTTTATATGGTTTCCACTGATATTGAGCTGAATCATCTTTGCCGATGGGTTGCAAATCGTTGAGGTTAGAAGGCTTCGTTGAACCGTCCTTATTAAAAGGTAAAGCTGGGCCATTTGAAAACTTTATTATCACTTCTAGGCAGAAGAAACATATTTGTAAAGGCAAGTAGCAGCATCTCTACTCTGATCCCCTCTCTGACAACCAAGCTTTTCACCCCGAACATTAAAGAAGGTAAAATATGTGAAATCTGACTTTTTTCTGAAAGTAAAAACGATCCAGGAGATTTGAGAGGCACTTACCGCTCCGACCAGGTTCTTGCCATTCACCATTTCCACAATCTGAAGGGCGATATCCTCGCCGCAGCGCGCCTGAGCCTCCTTCGTGCTGGCTCCAAGATGAGGACAGCTGATGACGTTGGGATGGTCCACCAGAGAACGGTTTTTAGGCGGCTCCTGCAGCCACAAACAAAAGTGATAACAGAGAGTTAGATGAGAGTTTCTAAATTAAAGCACCTTAAAGTTTAAATTTTCTGACATTTAATTTCACTCTATTAAAAGCGTTTGGTCATTTTTCCTTGCACCATTTGAGTCAGGGATTCTTCATAGTATGAGCAGAGGTAACATGTATCAAACATGCACACAGTTAAAAGAAATATGCGTTTATGGTCATTCTGCTGGAAATTTTGACATTCATCACTTTGGAAGTGAGGATAGTTTCTGAGCCACCACAGACCGGATAGGAACATTTGAAGCAGGATCCTGGAAAATCCTATAATTACCATATTTAATTAAAAACAAAATAGTTTGTCAAACTACAGAGAAACCTTGCAGATCACATAGAGATACGGGCATCTGCGATTTCACCTCAACAAAGACATCGAGTCCCGCTCCTCCACACTGTCCGGACTCCAAGGCTCTGAGAAGAGCCTCTTCATCGATGATGCCTCCCCTCGCACAGTTCACAACCTTCACTCCTTTCTTGCACTTTGCAAATGTTTCATCATTGAGGAGACCTAAAACAAATTAAAACATCAACACGACACACAAGCTTAGTCAGCATGTTGTTGTCGCCGCCGTCCTCTGAGGACAGTGCAGCTCACCAGCTGTGGAGGGCATCAGAGGAGTGTGGACGGTGATGTAGTCACACTGAGGCCACAGCTGCTCCAGAGACATCTGCTCCACCCCCCAGCTCGCCGACACCTCGGGTGGCGTGATCGGATCGTAGCCGATCGTCTACGGGGAAAGAAAAGAGACAGCATTGCAACGTTTCCTTGAGTGTTATAATCCCACAAGTCTCATCTCGTTTGACTCTCTTGACTCACCCTCATGCCGAAAGCTTGCATTCTTGTGGCAACCTCCTTCCCTATGCGCCCGAGCCCAACGATCCCGAGCACTTTGCCGTACAGCTCGGCCCCCATGAACTGTGAAAGTGAACACAAAGACCCCGCGCGAGCCGGATGTGAACAGAGCAGAGCCAACTGTCGCATTCGATTAGTGACAGCTGAGGGGAACAATTGAGACAACCACGCAACCTAAACCGAAGCTCACCTTTTTGCGATCCCAGTTGCCTTGTTTCATCGACATTGCAGCTTGAGGCACGTTTCTACGGACCAACAGACGTTATTAGTGGGAGGAATTGGTATCGACGATGCAATTGAAGAGATTTTAATAAAAAATTCTTGCCTGGAGAGGCTCATCAGCAGAGCACATGTCAGCTCGGCGGCACTGATTGTGTTCCCACTGGGTGTGCTGGAAAAGGAATAAACCGGACACTGGGTTACACTGCGTGGAAAACCAAGCAGAATATTTCAGTCGAGTTGGGCACTAACTTCATGACAATAATGCCCTTTTTGGTGGCAGCTTCGACGTCCACATTGTCTACACCGGTCCCGGCTCGCCCGATAACTTTCAGGTTATCTGCGGCATTTATAACATCCGCCGTCACCTTGGTTGCTGACCGAACAACAAGGGCATCGTAGTCCTAAAGCGTGAAAGCAAAGCGCAGAAATGTGTGTTGGTATTCAGACAAAACAATATGCATGTACTTTTTTACGAAATCACCAAATAATGTCTGAAAAATATATTTCTAATATATAAGCAATATTTACAAAGAGAAAAACACACAAACTTTCTAATATGGAATATTAACAGGATTTTGTTTATTATGTTTACACAACTGTGAAAAATTAACTCTGATGATTGAATCTGGAGGGACACTCCTAGTAGTCGTGGGAGATAGGGTTATTAATAGCTTAAAGCCTCAAAACCACATTGTGCTTCCAACTGCCTATGTTTGTGATTCAAACACAAAATATACCCGACTATGCATCAATACAGACAGTGGAACTTGTCGTGCAACGATTACAAAATTTAACATCCATATTTTTCTTCATTTTTTCTCTTAGGGATTCAGCCAATCCGGCCTAAAGAGAAAGAGTTTTACTTAAGTTTTTATTTTATTATAACCCAGACTTTTACTTTTACTTCACTACATTCAAAAGTTAAAACATAAACTTTTACTTCGTCACTCTGACATTTGCCTTCTCGTTACTCGTTACAAATCAAAATAATCAAAGGATTATCTAGGATACGCGGGTCGTACTTTATACACCTCTGGTTGTGACAATACAAAACAAAAAGCTACTTTTGAACCAGTATTGTAATAATTAATTAACTCATGTTAGAAAGTAATCTTAAAAGAAAGCTGTATAAAACTGGAGTATTAGCAGTAGCAATCAGTAGATGCAGAGTTGCTGCTAATTAATGGTAAAAACAGCAAGGGTGGTTTAATGGTGTCTGCAGCAAACATTTGACACAAGGACCCAGCACATTATGTGTCCCGGGCCCTGAAGTCACCACAGCAGATCAACTGGAGTCTGACTGAAAGAGGAAAGTTCACTGGAGGCGCATTAATGCACTTCAGATTTCCACGTGGATTAAATGTGCATCCAGCCTGATAAGAAGGTGAAGTCTGCAGCATGTGGAAGTGATGGGAACTCAGGGATGAGTTGCATCAGCTTCTCAATGGGGGCGGATCTAAACTCAAACCACTTTGCATAGTTCAATATTGTATGAAAAAAAAAACTATATATTATTAACCGAGACAACTGATCTTAACTCTAGGCTGTTTTTTTTTTTGTTTGTTTTTTTCAAGAAAAGTGCAACACATGTTTTAAGCTGATGCAACTTTTCCTCTGCAAACAAGCAGCTGGTTTATGCTGCTTTTTTTTTTTTAACATCAAGCCAGGTAAAACCACGCAGAAAAAAGTGGTAACACCAACCCTAATTTCCGCGATCAGGTCCTCCTTCTTTAGATTGTGTTTTTCAGAGACTCGGATGCCGTTTTCCTGCAGGATCGCCCTGCAGCGAGGATCCACGCTCTCGCTGATCAGCACGCTTCCGATGCGGATCCCAGACATCCTGACCCGCGCTGGAGAGATCCTGACGCCCCGGCTTCTCGTCTGGCTTTCTGAATGGTTCCTGGAGATTTTATAATATATATATATATATATATATATATATATGTTGTTTTGTTTGAAGTTGGCCCCGCCCTTTCGCGCATCTCCTGTTCTGACGTCACAGCACGTGCAAACTGGAAACCAATTTAAAAAAAAAAGAGAATCTGCCCATAAAGGCTTTTTTTAACCCTTTTGTGTCAAAGAGCAATCTGTATATGTACATTTTAGTACATGAATACAAATAGTAAATGTTTTTTGTCTAAGTAATTGTAAACACCTGACGAAGATAAACTCAGTAATAAAAAAAGCACAATAATGAGTATAATCATTTTACTTATTTTATTCCTTAAGGGGAAAAGCCATGTGGAAAAGAAGCCTCCTCCAGAATATAATGCGCTTCTTTGTAAAAACTGCAGGTTTTTGTGAGACTTGTCGTATGGAACGATTTGACCCCATATATCTTTGACTATTTCAAAATAATAATTCACTTGGGAGGATCTAGAACATGAATGCCTTTCTGAATGGAATGCTGTAGCATTTTAAGTGGGTTCAAATTTGGATTTGACTAGGCCACTCAAAAACCTGAGATTTCTGAGTAATTGGAGGTAGACCCATTGTGTAGATCACATTCCTACTGTATGACCCAAGTTTTTTTTTTTTTTTTAGCTTATGATTACAAACTGAACTGAACCTTTGTTGATCATACGGATATCTGTTGGTCAATGTAACGCCCTGTTTTTGCTGAACAGTGGTTTTAACCTCAGAACTTTTGCATAACATAGATTTCATTTTCCAAGTCTTTAAATATAAAGCGTTCCTGATCTGAGGCAAGTGATGCCAACAATGTGTCAGATGCTTTTCTTGGTTTGTTGTGGCCATGTGTTTAAGTCAATGCTGTACTCTAGGAAAAATATTACCAAGTGAGGAACTCAAGGAGCGCTTCTTTTTTATTAGTGCATTGTAACTTTCAGTGTGGTTCACTGGAGTCCCACAATGTATTTGTTTGACTTCCACTTTACAAAATGATTTATCACTACCATTATTTCACTGCTTTGATACGTTTTTTTTATATTGTGTGTGGATCCACAGCTGTGTGTTTGTAGTGTGAACAGAAACTGACTGAGCACACAGCCTTGTGGGATGCCAGTGCTAAGTGTATTGAATTAGAAATGTTTTGTTTCCAGTCAGAATGACTAATCTCACAGTGGTGAAAAATCAGATTTTAAAGACAAGAAACAAACACAGGAAAGTTCTCTATTAGCCAATGCAGAAGAATGGCACTAAATGCAGAAGAAAATCAAAATTGAGTGATTTGGCAACATCCTTCTTCTCCAGATTAATAACTATTTTGCTAAACCAAAAGTGAATGTTTTCTGAAAAACAAACCAACCAAAAAAAAACAGATGGGTGAAGTATACGGTTCTAGCAAAACCATAGTTTATTAAACATATTTATTAGTTATTGTAATCATATGCAGTTGGTATATTTAAAAAAAATACCACTTACATAAATTACACCTTGCCTCAATTTTCCAGATCATTTGCACACTCAAAGCAGTTCATCTAAAAACTCCCCAACTATTACAAAAAACAAAACAGACGAGAGTGATTATTGAGGCTGCTAGTTATCGACAGTAACATACCGTGTTTTCCAACATGTGCTCCACATGAACAGTGAGTTAGGTCACTGGAGTCCTAATTCACTAGATGCCGTTCATCACCTGACTCATTAGGCGTCACATGGAAGCACTCCTGTGCTTTTAGCGTTCTATACCAATCTGTCTCTGTTTGCACTGCAATCGTTATTTCTGTTAATGTTAGCCAGCTGGTGTGAACGGTTTTCTTGGACAATAAATAGAGGAGAGCTGAATGAAGACATGAACTGTCTTATGTGCAGATTTTACCATTTACAAGACTGTTTTACCATTTACAACAGTTACCTTATAAAATAAGTAATTTAAGTCCAGCTGTACATGTCTTCCAATTCATCCTACTCATTAAATATACCATTAAGTCTTTCTCACCATTGAAATTAGTTTAAAAGCATTTCAAACTGAGGAAACACAGCAGATTACAACAAGTTATTGACTTAAATCATCAAGTCCTGCTTGATCAGCATGTGACAACATTTGAGAGGAAAAACTTAATCTAACTGGGAGAAACCTCCAGGGGTACCTGGCTCCCTGCGAGCAGCCATCTGCCATTACCAATTAAAGATTAGGCATTCAAAGTAGTAAAGGTTTGCCTTCAAATTTAATATCAAAAGTTGGATATTGTCTATATAGTTATAGTTGAACAATTTTACAGTGAAACAAAAAGCTCTAATTGTTCAATATGTTTCATGCATTCTACTGTACAGTGCTCCAAAACAATTTTACTTTAAAACCTCTCTATATATCATTAATGCATGACTGTTAACTTAAACATAGCCAAGGAATGTCATTATAGGGTCTTAAGAGTTATAATTATAAAAGCTTTGAAAGAATTGCTGATTTTTATAACCTTTAAAAGAAAGAACAAATAAAACATACAGAGTAAATGCTGAAATTTGAACAGTGAAAAAGTAAAGAATTTTATTAAAAGGTGCAACACATTACAGCATGTATTGCTAAGAAGACCCTGCTATATAATCTACATTTTATTTCAGCCTGTTGAATACAAAGTTATTTGAGGAGTAGTGATCAACAACCAATTAAAACACGTCTGAGGAGTCGTGATCAATCCAACTCCTATTAATCCAGGAGACTATGATTGAAATTCAACTAAAAAATAATTTATTAATTCCAAGGGGAAACTAAATTTTGTTGTAACTTATATTCTTAAAGTTTTCTTAAAGATTTGTTGTAGATGCTGAGGGGTCCTGTACAGAGACGATAAGCTGTAGCAGTCTGTGTCGCTTGTCATCTAGCAGTCATCTAGCTTGTTAGTTTGCAAGATGATTTAAATGTCCTAAATCCATAGCATCTGCTTTTAATTTTTTTACTCTTTTGCAATTTGTGCTTATAATTGATGCATTATTACAGCTTTTTTGATTTTGATAAGTTGCTTAAGTTGTAAAACCAACAGTTATGCCACAGTTATGCATCATAACAAATATTCAAAAGTGAGCAAAACAATTATTCCTGCTGCACAGCAGAGAATATTGTTATGATTATGATCCTCTAATAATAGCTATAACCATCCATAACACGACTGGTCATATTAAACTTGAACGGATTTGGACTTTATAGCAATTGACTGTAAAAGCTCTGTAGCGGAAACGACTAACCGACCCGGTCAAAGCCAATTATGCATGACATTGTTCAAATGTTTTCTTGACAAATGCATTTTAAATGTGTTACATTCACATTGTCTGAAAGCTTTTATTACCAGACAGTTCAGTTATGACTTGTAGCAGCTGTGATTGGCTGTGCGGTTGCCTGGTTACGGTCAAACACAAACAGTCAATAGTTTGGTTTACGCGAAGATAACGTTTCTCTCCAGACGTGTTTTAATTGGTTGCTCAGTTTGTGGCGCACTTTGTGATTGGTTGTTAGTGACTCGGTACCCGCCCCTACCGAGAACCTCTTTGTATTATTTATTTTTTTTTAACAGTTCTGGCTCTTTCTAACACAGCGTTTTAAGAATGTAGTCTTAAAAACAAACATCTGACTTCGGCATTTCAAAATTCAACGAAGCTTCTACCCAAAGCAGGAAACAAATATGGCGTCTTTGGCTCAGAGAGACGGGACTCCGAGACGGTTCAGTAAAAGCGGTGAGAATTTAATACAATATAAAGTTTATTAGCCGGTAAATCCGATTATAGTGAAACGTTAGCATCAGTCAGACAACATGCTTTCCAAATCCACTGAGACATTTCTTACCTGCAATTATGCTTCTCAAAAAGGCTAAAAAACAATATATTTGTGGCACTTTAATACATAACAAGCACAAACATATGTGCATTTGATTTGTATTTTATCTAAAAGACAGATTTGGTTGTGGTTTGAAAAATGAAAAAGGGTCATGAACACGTTTAGGTGGCCTTTTATTTTCGCACAGACTCTGGGTCAGTTTTCCCTTTAGAGGGATCACCATGGCAGAGGTGCAAACACTCCCCGAGTAGAAACCTGAGTCATTTCACAATCAACGATTTGGTTTAAAAGGATTTTGCCAAAACAAAACAATAAAACAACTTGAATTAATCTTCCTTCACGTAATGATGTTACTGAGTCAATCTCTCATTTTATATTGCTCGTGCTTTTGAAAGGTCCAGGAACTGGAGGAAAAATGATCAAGACTCCAGATCTCAGACATGTCACCGTTTTAAGGCAAAACGACTGGGTTAGGATACAAGATGAAGTAAACGGGGTTGATAAAGAGAAGGAACGTCTGAGCGAGGCAGCTGAACGCAGAGAAGCGCTTCGCCTGCAGTCAAAACAAGTTGTAAAACTATGGCCTGATACAATTGCTGTAAGTCTCACTGAAACCCTTTTTTTTCCAAACAGTTTACTTCATTAGAATCTTAGATGAGGTTTTATAAAGACCTAAATGTGAAAAAACACACAAAAAAAACTGTTCATGTCTGTGTTTGTTTTTAGGGTCAAAGGCAAAAAAAGTTAGAGGCCAAGAAGATCCGAGAGCAGATAGAGGAGGAAAAAAGGAAACGGGTCGATGCCGAGGAAGCCGAGTACAGGGAGAGAAAGCAAAAAGAGGCCTCGAGAAAAGCAAGAATTCATCTGTATTATCAAACAGACCGGGTGAAAGGTTTACATGTGAGTAAAGGCAATACAATTTGGCTCTACAGATATATTACGTCTAAATAGATCTGTGATAACTCACTGTTGCTACCTCTACAGCGTGCTCTTCTGCACACAGAGGTGCTAAAGGAGAGAGAGGCACAAAGAGAGCTGAAGGAAAAGATGAAAAGGGCCGCTACAGACAAGGACAAAAAGTTCCTGGAAATAACGACAACCAGAGATACCGAAGCCTTGAGGAGAAACCGGGAAAAAGCTGCGCAAAAGAAGCTTGAGCAACAAGCAGCAGCAGAAGACCTAAAAAACCAGTAAGACCCAGTCTATCCCCGCAGTTGTACCACTTTACTGTAGTTGAACTGCTTAGTAGTGCTGCATAACATAGTCCATTGTTCAAGAATCCGTTTATTTATATAACGCCAATTTACAACAGATGTCGTCTCAAAGCACTTTACAAGAAAATCTATTCAAATCATAGATACTTTACAAATCAGTTTCCAATCTAAAGAACCCCAGCAGATTTCATCGAGTCATTGAATTGCAGCATTCACTCCTGTGGAATCAGCAGACCGAAACAATGGCTTTACAGCAATCCCTCATACTGAGCATGCATGTAGCAACAGTGGAGAGGAAAAGCTCCCCTTTAACAGGAAGAAACCTCCAGCAGAACCAGGCTCAGTACAAGCAGCCATTTGCCATGACCATCTGGAGGTTTGAAAAGACAGAAAACTAAAGTAGATGCACAGGATAGGTTTTAACAGGAAGATTTTAAGCCTAGATGTGAAACTAGACAGGGTGTCTGCCTAAGAAAACAAAACAAAAAAAAACAGATCCTTAAAACTGACCAGAAACAAAAGAAAATGCCAACACTGCTGACCCCAAAAACCCCAAACAACAACCAAAGATATTTGTCACAGCAAGACATCCCATTAGAAACTCCATTACAAGAGTACGTAATTTGGTCACAGAGTAAATCCGGCTGGGCTCTGGAGTTTGTTAGAAAACATAAGGGAAGAAACAGCATCATTAAGACGCTAGTTTTATGGAAGACTGGCAAGAAAGCAAACATGTGGGAGAAGGAGTTGTTATCATACATGTTATGCTGTGTGAGGTGGAAAACATGCACTGCACATCCCCACGATGAAATATAGTGGTTGCAACACCTTGCTGTGGAGAAACTGTTCCTAAGTAGGAAATGTGTGTATTGTTGTTTGTCTGTTATGTATTTTAATTTTATACTGGGTTCTTGATATTCATTTTACAACAACGTGATGCTTTGTTTCTGTTTATTTTATGATATTTTCTTAAAAAAATACTGGAGTTTGTGGTTGTAATACAAAATAATGCTTTTGTAGGGCACTACATTATAAAAAAGTCCTCATGTTAAAATCATAAGAAATATATAAAATGTATTTTTGTAGGATAAAGGCAAATGAGTTAGCACGCAAGCAACAGAAGCTGGAAAGGATCGACGATGCTGCAGAGATCCAGCATCTTCAAGAGCTTTATCAGTTCGAGCAGAAAGTGGAATCGGAGCGAGAGGCGAACCAGAGGAGGAACCTCATGCGCGCTCGCCTGGTCAGTCATAGAATTAAAGATCTTTAATCCAGACGTTACCCGACATCCCGTTTATCCGTGCGTTCTGTTTCCCTCAGGATCATCTCATCAACAGGGCACAGATAAAAGAGCAAGAGGCAGAAAAGCTGAAGGCTGAAGAGGAGCAAAGGAAACTTTTTATTGCAGCTAAAGACAAAATGACGAAGCTACGGAAAGAAAGAGAGAAGCAGTTATTTAAGTAAAGCCTTTCAACTTAATTTAAAAAGATAAAACAAACACATACTTACGTTAAGAGTAATCTGTTTCAAGCTTTTTACGATTCATGTTGTTTTTCTCTTGCAGCCCAAAATTGTTGTCCTTAGTAATTCGCATAAAACCAATAAAGCATCATCACTACAGTGTGAGCTAGTTTACAGTCATGTAGAAGAATGTTGACGCGATAGTTGTTACGCTTCACAGGGAGGGTAAAAAACTAAAAGTCAAGCTTAAAGAATACATAGAGAGAGCTGTATTCATGCAACTTTGATGTGAAGTTAAGCGGAAGGAGAAAATTTGGTCGAAAAATGCATGTGATGTAAAAATGTATGAGGTCTGTTCAAATTTCTCCTTTTTTTTTATCCAACACTAGTGAAGCTCAGCAGTGCAGAGAGAGGATTTTGACCAAACTGAGCGCCGTACAGCAGGAGCAGGCTGACAACGAGGAACAGAGAATCATTAAAGCTCAGGCGGAGCGCGACGCCAGGCAGGCACAACTGCAACTGGAGGAAGAGAGGAAGAAGGCCGACATGTTGAGGTCGATAGCCGCCCACAGAGAGCTTTTGGTAACAAGACCATTTGCGATTACGTTCATAATACTTGATATGGTTGCATAAATGCATTTCAATGCAAATTTTTTCATCAGAGAAAGGAAAAAGAGCACTTGGATAAAATTGTGGAGCAGGAAAATAAAGACGCTCTGCAGGCCAAGAGGGAGGCGGACAAAATACACGCCAAAAGTCAACAAGTGAAGGCTGAAAAAAGGAGAGAAGAGCTA
Organism: Orestias chungarensis; assembly: GCA_032876305.1. Classification (NCBI taxonomy): domain Eukaryota; kingdom Metazoa; phylum Chordata; class Actinopteri; order Cyprinodontiformes; family Cyprinodontidae; genus Orestias; species Orestias chungarensis. Next base: position 4,976,430 of record JAVLVB010001001.1, read on the forward strand.
AGAAAACTGCACGACTTCAACGTCGCACAGATGGTGATCACTGAAAAAGCTCCATCCTTCAAAAAACATGAAATGTTTCCTTCGGTATTTACGATTCTTGAATTCCACCCGAAATGCAGGCCGAAAAAAGCGCCAGACTTCAGCAGATGAAGGAAGAGGAAATACAGCTGGAAGCGAGGAACACGAAGCTCAGCGCCGAAGAGGAAGTCAAGTTTCAGGAGTACTCGCAGCAGGTCATCAAGGCAGCAGCGGAGGCCAGGAGAAACGTGTTCCCGCTTCACAAAGCTGCGCTCAGCGGAGTCGGCCCCAGCTACCTCGTCCATGACGTCACCGGAGCCCAGATGCCACGATACATCTCCGCCACCACAGAGAGCGTAAGGAAGCTCCACCAGGCCGGAGACATCCACCAGGCGAAGAAGAGACTTGGCTTCACGTGGTGATGGGTTTCACGTTTTGTCATCTTACACGGATGAATTCACAAAATAGTGCAGACCGGTCAAGAGAGAAGTAAAGGATATACACTTAAATGTTTTGTTTTGTTTAGAGAGGGCGTCAGGGGGGTTAAAGAGGCCGGTTTGAACCCCATTTTATTTGCTGGTGGTTGTCAGAGGGCCGGGTTGGCACCGCTCTTGTCTCATATATTTACCATAAAAATTATTTGACAGTATATCAAATTAACTACATTTACCCGATAGAAAATTTCTGCGTTATAGCACTCAGAAGCTGGAACAAAGTAATTTATCCTTTTTCATTATTCTGTATTTAAACCCCGACCTACATAGAGCAATTTTGGCTTCCTTTTAAACATTTATTGTTAAATTTGACTGATTTACCACAATTACATATGAAGCTAACCAGAAAAAAAAACCTGTTAGAAATCTAAAGTAATCTACAATTTTGTACAAAGTGTTCAAAAGGTCATCGTTTGTGAGATGATCGAAGAGCTTTGAGGAAATAAGCAGTTTGTCTCCTTCTAACTCAGCTTTCTATCATTGTTTTTGATTTTAAGTGATGTTTAGACAGCAGAAAGAAATTAAGAAAGTGCACTTTAGAATTTAATCAAGACTTTCACATTTTGTTCAAAAAAAAAAGTTTTTAGCATTTTCCACTTTAAATGAAGTCGACAGGATTACAGTAAAAGCTCGACCATGTAAAAATAAAATAAATGTCAAATCCGACAGCATGCAAGATAAATGAACCTTCTTTCTCCAGATCTTTTGTTTAGGGAAAATTGGATTCAAGTTACAGTAAAGAGTTTCATTTTTTTGTCAAAACCAAATAAAAGTAATCAAATAAGTCAAATCTGTGTAGGAAACAACCATCTGAGGTCACGTTACAGTAAAATATTACCAGAAATTTGCTTGTACAGCTCATTTTACTTTTTCCAATAAACTAATCATTCTCTTTATGGTTACCGTAACCATCTCCATGATTAAAACATTGAATAAGTTTTGTGTTTCCAGTCCAGCTAGCGTTGGGAGGCAACAGCAGGTTTCTAATTACGCACAGACACGAGATGTTACACACGTACGTTTCTTCCTGCAGTTCTTTTTTCTTTTCTCTTTTTCTTTGACGTCCATCTGATCCAGTTTCTATAAACTGTACACATCACCTGGTTGGGAGATCTGACAGAGCGTTGCTCTCATGTTGGCTAAAGAAGAACCAAGAACGAGTTAAGTGGATCTGCAGATGGAGCTAGCAAAGTAATCAGTCGCTGTCGGAGCTAGAGCTGGACTGATTCTTCTTGTGGTCTTTTCTATCTTTGCCTTTTGTGCTGTCCTGGCTCCTCTTGTCTCTGGATTTGTTTCTCTTGGTAGAGTTGGGACTTTTTCGGCCCTTCTTCCTCTCTCCTCTGTCGCTGTCAGAGCTGCTGCTGCTACGTCGTCGCCTCCTCCGGCTGGAGGATTCTCTGTTTCTGTCCTTTCTTTGAGAGGATTGATCTTTGCTGCGCTCTCGCCCGCGGCTTCTGCTCCTCGAGCGTTGGCTTCTGTTAGAGTCTCTGGCCTTGTTCCTGTCTTGACTTCCTGACCTCCTGTCCTTGTCCCTGGATGCCCCTCGTCTCCGTTTCTCCCTCTCTTTGCTCCTGCTTCTTTTTCTGGCCCTTTCCTTTTCTGTTTTCTCATCTTTGTCCCGGTTTCTGCTGCTGGATGTTCGCTCATCTTTCCTAGATGATCTTTCCTTGCTTGGGGATTTAGTCGCAGCTTTTTCCTGGTTCTTTCCAGTTTCCTCCTCTTTATGCTTTGTATCAGATTCTGTGCCTTTGCTTCCATCTTTACTCTGATCTGGTTCAGACTCTTTGTCCTTCTTATTTCCGTCTTTGCTCCTTGAGCGACCCCGGCTTTCACCGCTTTTATGTTTGTTCGCCTTCTCTCTGCTTTTTGACCTTCTACTCTTTTCTCTGCTGCGACTGCGAGACTTATCCTTTTTCTTGGCTTTGTGTTTGCTGTGCTGCTCGTCCTTCGTTTTAGTGCCGCCCTCCTTGCTTTTAGACCTGTGAGACCGACTTTTCTTTTCCTTTTTGCCCTCAGCCACGTGTTCCTCTTTGGAGCTGGACGTCCTTCTCTCCCACCTTGAAGCGTTATTTTCTTCATTCCTGTTGTCATTGAAGTCACTTCTGTAAGTTTTTAATAAGAAACTGGGTGAGATAAATGGATAACTACTTTGAGGTAACAAGTCTTTGAGTACATTTCAGTTAATTTAAAAGATTTCAAAATGATTTCAGTCTATTCCTGAAAAACTCCTCGAAATGTTCAAAAGCCGAGATGATCTTATGGCAAAAAGTGTCACATTTTACACTTTTTGGACTTAATAAATCAACAACACATGCAAAGAAAGAAAATACATGTTAGGTAGCTTTAAAACAAAACATGAACATACAAATGTCATTTCTGCCACCTCAAGTAACAGATTATCCTCTAAGGCTTTCCACATAACGTTTAAAAGCGGTACCAAAAAATGTCTCCATGTGTTAAAAGTTGCATGTTGTTTTCTTACCTGTCACCCTTAATCCATCGCTCCCTGGTGACTGCCCTCATCCTCTGACGCTGCAGCTCCTGGCGCCAGTGTGGAGGGGTTTCGCTACGGCGATATCGATCTCTAGACCTTGAACGAGAACGCGATGGAGTTCTGTACCTCTGTTGGAAGAAATGAAATTAGGCGTGAAAAAACGACAATTAATCAAGTTTAATTAGAAATCTAGTAGCTGAGCTCGTCTTCATGTCTTCACCCACCCTCGGTCCCCGTCCTTTGATCTTCCTCCCTGATCGAGTGGTAACCTGAAATCGCCTCTCATAGGGTGACTGAGAGTTATACAAGCCAGTGCTGCAAACAAAGAAACTGACATGTAAGAACACGGCCGTCACTTCATGGGTTCAATCCTGCTTTTAAAACACCGACTTCTGTCTGGGTCTGTCCTCTTTTTTCCTCGGGTCCTTTTCCTCCTCCTTGTTTGACTTCTCGGCTGGTTGCGGGCTTCTCCTCATGAGGAACCGGTTTTCGGGGATAGGAGGGATTTCCTCAGGTCGTACTGTGGACGTAACCTCATCTTCTTGTTCTTTCTCCTCCTCACTTTCTGCACCAGACCTGCAAACGCCCACCTTTTTTTTAGAGGATTTTTTTTATTTTTTAAAGTCAATTTCTTTTAAAATAAATGACATACTTTTTATTTTCCTTCTTCTTTTGCTTCTTTTTTAGTTTCTTCTCTTTCTTGGATTCTTTCTCAGATTCATCTGAACCAGATGAAGACTCAGACGAGCTTTCAGAATCAGAGGAGCTGCCGCTAGAGCTCGATGAGGCTTTCTCTTTCTTTTTATCAGCTTTCTTTCCTATGAAAAAATTAATAAAAAACAGTTAAGATCAGCTTGGATTTTACAAAAGTTTTTTAAAACCCCCTAAAGGTTGAAACCTTTCGATTTGGGAATGAGCTCTCCACAGTTCAGGATTTTCACTTCAGCGTACGGCCGGCTGTTCGGATCCGTTTTCTGGTTCTCCATCGTTTGAATGACTTCTTGCCCAGAAATGACTTGACCAAAAACCACATGGATACTAAAAACAACCCAGACAAATTAAACACTATGCAGATAACACCATCAGTTCATGTTTAAAAATTAAAAAAATCAGGAGGCCCTTACCCATCCAAATGAGGTGCAGGTTTTGTTGTTCTGTAGTGAAGAAGTACAGTTATTATCCAACATCAACTACCAGAAGATAAAACTGATTATCAAAGAAGAAAATGGCACTTACAAGAAAAACTGTGATCCATTTGTATCTTTGCCCCTATTGGCCATTGACAGCAGGTAATCTTTGTTGTGTTTAACAGCAAAGCTTTCATCTAGGGTGGAAAACAGGGGAATGTACTGCCATCCTGAAGCCAACACTGGTTTCATAAAACATCTAGCTCAGACGATTGCTTCGTTACCTTCAAAAAAGCCTCCGTAGATCGATTCACCTCCTCTTCCATTTCCTGTGGTGATTGATAAAAACAGGACGTGTTGAGTTGTTATCAGAGTATAATAGGATTCCAGGAGATTTTAATTCAGTAGAAAATATAACTGAAATATGTTTTCAAAGAAAGACGCATCATGACAAGAAATGTGGGCCTCTAAAAATAAAGACTGTTTTTAAAAAAATTAAACTATTAAAGATGATAACACACAGGTTTTGAAATATTTTTCATTTTCTATATTCTCTATTCATCTTTTTTTCAGTTTTAATAGCAATGCAGACTCTGAATGCAAAGGATTTGAACTGCTTAAATAGGTATTTTATCAGTTCTACAAATGTAAAATTAATGCTAAAATGTCTTTTGATTTCATTCTTCCTTAGTAGTTCGACTCCCTTAGAAAAACTATTTCAGAATCTGTTGCAAAACTTTGCCTTTATGTTTAGTCATTGGCTAGGAAGACCTGGTTTTGGTCCCACAGACCTGGTTTAACCACACTAAAGACATCTAAAGTGCAAAATTAATAAAATTGTTTTATTTTGACACACAATAAGTCAAACAAAAAAAAGATACAGTGTGTTAGAGAATAGTTAGTTTTTTCCTTAAAAAAAGAGGAAAAGAAAGTCTGTTTCTAGTTTGATCTAGACCAAGATTTTGTTTAAATAAAATTACATGCTTTTACAGACTTTCTTCTATAATCTTATTTTTGACTTTTTATTGTATAAATATTTACTAAACTTTTCCCATAATTTCACTCATGGCTGTATTCTCCTATGCTATATATTCAAATAAATTAATGAAATTAAGAGTGGGTGATTTAACATACTTGCAAGCAGAAAAGTGTCAGGTTTGGGTTTTGAGTTGGAGGTATCATATGTCAAACTCAATCATACCTTTTTGCACCAAGTAATACACATTTCTAAATCACCTTCGCTGAAGTCTCCTCCTTGAATCATGAAGTCTTTTACAATGCGATGGAAGAGGCATCCTTTGTAGTGCAGAGATTTCTGGGTTCCCTTCCCAATGCCTTTCTCGCCTAAATAAAAGAAAAAAAAAAAAGTTTGTATTTATAATTAATCTGCAACATGAATATGGTCAATGTGTAGAGAAAACATTAAAAGAAAAGTCTTTCACCTGTGCAAAGGCATCGGAAATTTTCGCAGGTTTTGGGGCAGATGTCTGAAAATAACTCCACCACTATTCTGCCAACTGTGAAGCAGAATCAGTTATTTAGCTTCTACAGATTTTTATTTTGGGTAGACATTAGAATATTTATATTTATATGTTATATTGGTAGAAGGATGCCTGAGGCGAGAGCCACCAGGCAGGAGGATGACAGGAAAACAGAACATGAGGCTTATGGATGTGATGAAAAAGAACATGACATTAGCTGGTGTGATAGCGTGAAGATCCCAGTAGGAAATAGAAGAAAGTGAAGGTTGTGAATCGTGTAATCTCCATACGATAAAAAAATAATCACCAACTTCTTCTTACCTAGAACATTACTGATCCCCACATCAAAGAAGCAGCGAGGGCGAACCTTGATCCCCATAGTTTCCTCCCAAACACCTGCAGCTCAGCCAAACAAACGAAATAACAGGGTGACCTAATACAACGGACCTATCGGATCTTTATATGTACACACAAAAAAAACCTTTATTCCTTCAAAATTGTTGAACGAAAAAAAAAAACACGTTTGAGCGTCGACTGTACACTTTAGTAGAAATGGATCAGGAAATAATTGTTTATTCCAACTTTCATTTGTTGGTTTCCTCAAGAGTTGCTGGTTAGCTTTAGCCACCTAGCAACTTAGCTCTTTTGAAATGTGAACTAAAAACTGGCGAATATTTATAAGGTGAGCGCTTTGAGTATCCTGTTAACTTTTTAATTTGTTATCCCACTGGGTAATATGTAAAAGAGCCTCACTGAAACACAATCTTCCCCGCAGGCCTCGCTGGTTAGCATTAGCCAAAAACTAGCCTAACGTCTGTAGCAGCCATGCACGCACACAGCGGAGGTTTCAACGGTCGGGACGACACGCTTTTCCGCTTCAGCTCGCTAGCTACACTTACGCGGAGACGACAAACAACCTGGAACATGAAGGGTTTCACCTGAAGACAGCTAAATGGTCTCACCGACGACGAAAGATTAGTTTTCATTCAGCGTCGGGTTCACGGTTTTCTAAAGATGGTGCCGCAGGAACGTCAATTTGAGTTCTGCAGAAGGCGGCGAGCGGGTGAACGCTGGGGGAAACTTTGCTCCCCGATCTTTGCCTGACAGACGAAACCTTTCCCAAAGACTGCGCACAGCTTTCTCAATAAAGCGTAAAAACCCTCAATATACTTCACGTTGTGTGATTAGTGTGATATATTACGTTACTAGAACAACTAAGATAAGCATTTGAAAAAATTTCAACCACCTTGCGTGCCTGTGAGATTAAACTCGGGGATAAACAAAGACTGTGCGTTTGACCTGAAATGCCACGGAAGTAAAACGTCTCAGCACACATGCTAGGTAATTTTGACTTTGAGCTATTTTAAAGGCTGTTATTTAATTTAACCCAGGAAAATATTGCAGTTTTTGTTATATAAACACAGTAAAACCACAGAATATTCACGTTTTTCCACGCGTGGAGGTTAGTTGAGGGGGCGTGGATGTTTCCACGTGAGGACCCAGAGTGTAATCTGGATTTTAAAACATGTTTTTTGTCCTAAAGGGGATCTTTATCCGTCTCTTTACTGGCGAATAACATCAAGGTGTCTTATTGAGCTGTGTAAGTAAACCAAAGTAATGATCAGCGTGTATGCATTTATCAGTGATCTAGTGCTTCTGGTTCAGTTCCATGGGTTTTGCATTTAAAGAAAAAAAGTTACAAAACATATTTTGTACTTTTAATTTAAAATGAGTAGATCAATAGCAAAGACGCTTGTTAAACATGCAGCCAAAAACACCATTAGGATTGTAGGTTTTAAAAGAAGTGAAACATGTTTTTGCCCACAGATTCAACACTTTATACTGTATATATTTTGTGTTCATTACGTTTTAAAGCTTATTATCTTTCATCTGAAAACAGGAAACTTTACCACCGAATGGTCTGGATTGTTTTTCTTCCTATGTCAGTGACAATTTTTCTGATGTGGTTTATTGAGTTATTTAACACAAGGATTGCGACTGTTAAAACTTGTTTCCTGGACATCCTTTTACAAATTTGAGGCTACTGTCATACGTGTTGCTTGTAAACATTTTTATACCACAGTTTTTCCTTCCACTCAATTTTTCATTGATATGTGAATAGACAGCTTATTGTCTGCTTTAAAAATACTAATATTAGTCATATGAAAATGTTATCATGTTCTCAGAAACTAAATTTTGGGTTGAATGGCTTTAGCCGTTTGCTAGACTCATCGAAATGAACAATAAAACTATGAAGTATGCGGCCCATGTAACTCTTTGACCAAAAAAAAATTTTTTTCATCTTTGCACCATACATGAGGCTCCACATTTTTAATTGAATTACTGAAATAGACTACTGTAATATTTTGATTTTATAGGATGCGCCTTTACTTATGCACATTTTATTAGATGCACCTTTTATTAGAGGCACCTTTAATTATGCAAGCACACTTATAAACCTATGGGATTACTTTTGGTATGCACCAAACCTGCAAAATACTGGGCCTAAAAAATGCTATGATGACATATACATAATTTTTCTAAGATTTTTTTATTATTTGTCATTAAACACTCTTTTCACTATACTCAGAGTCTCAGCAGCTAAAGATCTATGGGTGTTTTCCTTAAGAACTATTTGCTATACACTTTAAAATCGTACCAATTTATAAAAATATGTTTTATAATAAGAACATAATTTATATGGTTATGTGTAGTATCCCTTCTTTCCTTTGCTTTCTTTTAAAGAGACCGGTCTATGAAGATGCAGCTTCTTATTACCGTGATCGACTGAAGCTGGCACTCAGTCAAAAATGAGCTGTACTGTGGACACATGTACAGTGGAGACCTAAGTGCACACCTAATCCGCACCCAGGTGTGCAACAATGTTCAGGCTGCATTGTGCAAGACGCTGCCTCAGAAAACTCCTCCATCGCAGCGTTTCGACCAGAGACCAGGTCCTAGAGGGGCTGCAGCTCTGCACCGCTGAGGACCAGGTGTTGGACGTGGTGGGAAGGAACAAAGCCAAGCTGACCATGGAACATGTGAGCTGCGCTGTGAGGATGCTGTGGGAGTTTCAGAAAGAGAGACCTCAAGTGCTCAGAACCGTCCACCTCATCAGGAGCCACCCGCAGTTCATGACCCTCCGGGTTTTGGCAGAGAATAAAATTGCTTTGATGGATGACTTCACACTGGTTGACATACTTTATGCTTTCCTAAGGTATGTTAGCAACCAGTTTAACGACTGTTTTAATACATTTCTGTTTTATAATATTATGTTTTGCATGCAGGTTGAACGTGGAACCACACGACTCTCTCGTTCAACAGATGGTTTCAGAAGCCTGGCTGAGAGTAGACACGTATGTTTTAATTACAGTTATGTCTGTTCATTTTGAGTTATTACTCTCATTGAGACATTCACCTGTTTTCCAAGGTGAACATGAAACTAGAGCTACTGTAAAAAAGAGTGAATTCTACGTTTTTAGAAGCAACGCAAGCATTTAAATCAAATAAATGACTATTTTTGTTTAATAACACTTTGTTTTTCTGCAGACTTCCATTGTCGTCCTTGTCCAAGTTTGCAGTGGTTTTAAATGATCTTCAGCTCCAATGCAGTCCTTTGATGGGTCACATCATCAGCATTTTGGACCAGAGGCTGTTGTCCATAGATGACGCCAGGCCAGTCATCAGATTTATGAGACTTCCTTTAAAATACATTTGTCTGGAGGTTTTTAGTAGTAATTTTAAAACCTTGACTCAACGTTTTATTGGGATTGATGTTTGGTCTTTGAATAGGCCATTCTTAAACATGTATATACCTGATCTTAATTACTCCTCTGTAGGTCCAGTAGTGGTGAAGAATTGTCATGTATTTAGCTCCACCCATTTTTTCCCTATAAACTCACACCAACTTCTCTGTTTTTGCTGAATAAACGTGACCCCACACCATGATGCTGGGAACACCATGTTTTTGAGCGTGTTCAGGGTTTACATGCGGGGTTAGGTTTCAGTCACACATACCATTTTAGTTATAATCCAGGATGTTACGTCTGGCAGATTATATCCTGGAAGCTCTTGCAGTGGTTGCTACATTTTCATCAAAAAGTAAATATTATGTTCACATTACCCGTCATAATAACCGAAAAGACATTGAACACATTAGTGAAGAATAGATTTATGGGGTCACCTGAGCTGTGGATCTTTGCAGCTTGCCCATGTCAACATGGACCGTAACATCTGGTTGGGTTTTAACTTGAAACTTTTTCAGCACTGATCCTGATGGGTTTGCTTGATTGTTTTTTATGATACTGTTGCTCACAAAGATGTTGGAATTAGTATTAATTTCCTTGGTATTCATTGAGGGGTAACAGAGTAAGGAATGTTTAAAACAGAAGCCTTCCAGCACTTTTCAGGTTGTTTTTTTTTAAAAGGAAGAAAAAACATCCCAAATCTTATTTATTTCACTTAGCAATTATCTGCTAACTTTGTGTTTGCCTCTTTGAATAAATACAAATGAAATACTTTTAGGCTGGTGTTTGCAACGTGACAAAATGTGTAAAAGGTCAGGACGTAAGGTTACTCTAAGAATCTCATGATGTTGGCACTTTACAACTTTTGCAGGGTCCTAACGTCTCTGATGGTCAGCATGTCGTACCTTGTCTCCACGCGGCTGCGGGACGCTCTGATCAGCCGAGCTGAGCATCTGCTGGACACCATCGATCCCTCCAACTACAACACCCCCAGGAGGATGGTGCAGTTCCTGCGTAACATCAAGTACATCCACCGACCCCTGCTGGAGAAGTGCAACGCGATCTTCCTGAGCAACATTTCCAGACTGGATGTTGAGAGCATCAGCATCATTTTGGGTCTGTATCAGTCCCTCCAGTTCAACAACTGCGACTTCAGGCTGGCTGCTAAAGAAAGGCTGACGGAGCTGATGGATACAAGCACAGACCCGTTCTCCTTCTCCAAACTCTTTGTCGCTCTTGCACCGATCGGCAGTCCGGAGATCAGAGAACGGTTGGTATAGCCCTTGACAGAAGGTTTAAGTTTGTCGTTTATACAGTTTAATTTTGTCTTGCTAGACTATTCGGTGCTTTTCTTCTCAGGTTGGAGAACACCGCTCTGCTGGTGGCAGAGGAGTTCAATGCGCAGCAAGCTTTGGCTGTCATTGATGCCTTGGAGGAGATTCAGAGTAGAAACCTCAGTTTATTGAACAAGTGAGTTTATTTTGTCCACTTGAAGGAAAGAGGTTTTTCTTCTGTGGTGTATATTATGTATTTCGTGTTTGTTTAAAAAGCTGAAGTGAGTATGTTTATTTTCATGCTTGCGCTGCACTAAAAGGATCTACATAAGCTTTACTAGATGTTTGTATGTTCTTCTGGTTTTGAATATAGAATAAACTAACCAGAACCCAACAAAACGATGACATTTTAGTTGTTTGACTACGTAATGTATTCAACATGTGTTTAAAACTCAATCGCAGCTGCCTTTGGAGTGTCATAAGTAGGAACAAATTTTGTGAGCAAATAAGGCGGAAAGTAGTCCAGCAAAATAAAATATGTATTTTTGTTGTACATTGTTTAAGCATGGTGAAATTTAGTATTGGATTGTGGCGATATTTTGTTATTAGAGTCTTAATATTCTTTATTTAAGTCTCAAGTATCCTCAAGGCTAAAGAAGAAACAAGCTAGGAACATATCGGTATTGGGCCGATAAGTAAAACTGAGCCGCTATCAATAACCAATTTTCCTTTTCCCCATTTTGCCATGTCTGTTTGTTTGTTTTTTTCTGGCGGATGTTGGCAACGCAAGAGAAGAGATATAGCTTTATTGACATGGTGTGAAAAGTGTAATATATATATATATATATATATATATATATATATATATATATATATATATATATATATATATATATGTATATAGTTATAATGTATATGTTGTTAAAATGGATTTTAACATCGGTGCAACCCTAGTTAGTTATATAAGCCGCAGCCATCTTTTCTTTCAGGATGAAAAACCTACTTGACCTATTAAATCCTCAGCTCAGCCTAGTCTGCCTGCAGTCTACTAGACTTATCTAACATAAAAATCAAACTGAGCTGCTGGAATTTAAGGCTGCAACTACAAAACTTCCACATCAAATGCTCGTTTATTTTTTCCCTTTTGCTAATTTTTACTATTTTATTTAATAACTTTGACATTATTTGTTCGTAATAAAGGCATGAATGCACCTTCCTTTTTTACTAACTGGATTTTTGGGATCTATTCTGCATTGTTTTCAGAATTGCACCAGTGATCCAGAAGAACCTCCACATGTACAAATCGGTGGAGCTCGCCAAGATCACCCAGGCGCTATTCCTGTTGCATTATCAGAACCCTGAACTCTTTGCTACCCTCAGAAAGGTCTTAGTTAGGTAAGTGTGCATTACTCTAATTTTATGCATTCTCGTTTCAGCCAATCAAAAGGAGCCTGACAGACACTTTTGGGTTGCAGCTTTTTGCAGCGCAGTTTCTACCCTTACGAAGTGACGATGCTGACCAGGGTGCTGGTCATGCTGCCCAGCCCTCGGCTAGACGATGGCCTGGTCTCCCGCGTGGACGACGTGATGGCACAATGCAACCTCAGCGAGCTCAACACCATCTCCTTCGCTGTTGCCAAGCAGATACGGAACGACCCGACGTACCGACACAACACACACAGCAGGTACGTCCGCCTGCTGCAGCAGCTGAGCCACTGCGGCCGCGAGCGGGTGCGGACGGCCGACCGGCTGGACCTGGTGCTGGAGGAGCTGAAGTACGTCTCGGGGGAGTGGTACGAGGAGATGCTGCTGGAGGAGACCGCCGTTATGCTGAAGAGGATGATCGATCAAATAAACCCGAGCAACGTTTCCGACCTGGCCTTCTTTTTGACCAGAACCAATCACCTTTCCCCTCCTCTGATGGACAGGATTGCGATCGTGGCCACCGAACACATTGACGAGGTCGTCAAGGACACATCATAACATTTTATTTGTAGTTATAAATATCTAATTTAATAAATTTTTCTTCTTTTCTTGTTAAGATTCACTTCTCAGCCACGTACGCCACCCTGCTGCCATTTTCTGTCCTGAATTATGAACCTGTTAATGGAGACGCTTTTTACGATGTCTGTATTAAGCGCTTCACTCCTCACATTAGTACGTATTAAGTCCCAGCACTGATTTCTGCTCTTAATTACACTCTACACTATAACCTTTTACATATGTTCTCTCAGGCTCCTTTGACCCTCATCTGCTCGTCCTGCTGGCATATTCTTTGGCCGTAGCTGACCGGTTTCCTGAAGAACTGATCAGAGAAATATTCAGCATTGATTTTCTCGGAAAGCTGGATTGTCAGCTGGAAAGTAGGACCTTACACACGCTTCTGCATGTCGAGTGTAAAAAAACTAAGGACAGCCTTTGTTGCACTGCCTGAAAAGACGTTTTTGTACCCGAACAGGCCTGCCGGACGCCCTCAACATGAGGACGCGACAGCGGCTCATGGAGCTGAATCGGGCCGTGTGTCTGGAGTGCCCTGAGTTTCAGGTGCCTTGGTTTCACGAGCGTTACTGTCAGCAGCTGCAGAAGAGAGGTGAGAGTCTGGTGTTCCATTTTTAGAGCCAGCTCTCGTTTGAAATGTCGTTGAACTTATCGTGCGTAAACACTTTTCAGGGAACGGTTTCGTCAGTCCGATGCAGCAGCAGATGCACAAAATGTTGGGCGAAGTCCTTGGTGGGATTAACTTTGTTAAAGCAGCCGTCACCACTCCGTACCTTTACACTGTAGGTAGGTGATGCACGTGTATCTATTGTGAAATAAGAGAGAGAAACATTTCTCACATCTATCCTATTTATTGTCAAGAAAGAAGGATGCGAGTTTGGTAAATTACCCAAAACTTTATGGATTATATTAGAAATCTTACAGTTTACAGCTACAGAAACTGATACCAGAATACAGTAAACTTTTTTTTTCAAGGTCAGAAAGCAAGATTAATGTCCAAGTTTGGGTCTGTTTAAATGTCATACTTTGTGATTTCAGATTTCCAATGTAAACTGGACAAAAACCTGCAGCCCTTGTCTTATTCTGAGCCGAGCACTTTGCAGATCTCTGACAGAGGCAAAGTTCTCTGGGACTCAAGTTCACTGAAGAACGGCCCAGATGAGCTTCCGGCTGGAGCTCAGCGGTGAGTGATGCACAGTTTGGATCTTTTTTTTTTTTTTTTCAATAACACAAACAAACGAAGAAAATATTAAGGCTTCCTCATGAAAAATCTAAAGGTAATTTCAGTAATTGCCTTTTGGGGATTATTAAAATACTAAACAATCTAATCTCCTGTCTTAATCTCTTTGCTACTAACACACCATAAGAAATGGCAGTTTTTTTTAGTGATTAAATCCCAGCTTGATTATTAGTTTGTCATTGTTGCCGTGCTTTACAAGGTTTTGTCTACAACTTTAGTACATATTTCCATTATAATAGACAATGTAGTGGACTTTTCATGAACACTTGCACCTCAGTGCACAATAACTTTGATTATAGGCTTCACATCACAGTTTCTGGTGTTATAATACTCATAGTAAGACGATTTACGCTTTCCATTAGCAAATAATGGCTTGAACAGAAAATGCAGGAAGTATTATTATTTTATGACCTAATACTGCGTTAAAAATCTTCTCCCTTACTCTCCTGATGTTTCCTTCAGTCATAATGATCTTGTTGGTTCTATAATATTTTCTAATAAACCTCTGAGTCCTTTACTGAACAGCTGTATTCTGTGGATAAAGTGCGGACTTGTGTCTGTGTGGACATGTGTGACTTCTGACTGCAACGTTTTATTAAGTTTTGACCTTAAAGGGATTACATTTATTTATTTTAGTAAAGAAGAGTTGAAAAGATGGCTCACCACTTTAAACTTCACAGATATGTAGTCCTTTGTGTCATATAAAATCCCAATAAAACAAGTTTATAGTTGTTACTTTTGCAACTGTGTGTTTCAGCATCATAATAACTGAATATGAACATAATTTTCCTGGGTGTACATATTAAATACAGCCAAAAAAAAGATACGGTTACTTATTAAATAATTAATTATTTTTTTATAGCCTTGCTATTGTTTTTCTGGACTCCAAGTTTTTCGTCAAAAACTCTCGTCACATGAAAGGTGAGGCCTTAATGAGGAAGCGACACCTCGAGATCCTCGGGTACCGTGTTGTTCAGGTGAGAACGACCACTCCATCGTTACACAGTCGTCATTGTTTCAAAGAGTTGGTTGATCAAATTGTGTTATTTATGCTGTTTTTCTTTGCAGATTCCTCACTTTGAATGGAACTCCATGGAGTTTTCTACACCCGCCGCTTGGAAGGAATATCTTAGAAAGAAAATCCTGGGATAAATTTCTTCCGGAGGCCTTATTTATTGGACATTGGCAGAAATGTTGGATATGAGGCTCTCAAAACTCAACCACAGTCTCGATTAAGTCTGAGCAGATCTTCTGAACATAAAGTGTTACCTTATAGAGAGCTTCTTTTTTTTTTTAAGATAAATCATAAAATCTATAGAAGACATGAATCTACCTCTTTCATGTTACATGATGGCAAATTATGGTTTCGTATTAAATAATTTAACAGAAGGTGAATGGGAAGCAATGCTCAGTTTTTTATTAGATTGGTGAAAGTTTATTAAGAGATTACTGTGTTTTAATCGTTTAAAAGGCACTCCTAGTTTTTATACAATATTTCAAGTTTTACAATAGTAAATATTTCTCTATTTTCATGAATTAAAGCAAGACGGGCAACCTAAGTTTAAACTCAGTGGGGAAACAAAGATATTTGTGTCTCAGATGTGTAAACTTTATTTAACCTTGTCTTAAAACCAAAATATTTGTACTTTATCTAATTATAAAGTATGTTTTATTATAAAACTTAGAATGAGAGGTTTCACAGCAATAAAAACGATTTCCTAACTTTATGAAGAGTCTGTATGATAGGAGCTTTTAAATAAAAAGGTCACAACACACATTTATAAGGCCCGCTGTTATAGTTTGGGCATTCGGGCTGCGTTCAGGCGCATGGAGACGCACGAGGCTCCGGCTGCGTAACGCATCTCTCTGATCATCCCGCTCCACTGTTTGGAGACCTCGTCATACCTGATACACACAATAACAAATAAAGGTCACTAACGTGTTTAAGAAGAGTGAAAGAACTGATGCGGCACAGGAGTAAAACCAAACAAACATACTGCCAAATGTCGATGACCTCAGTAGGTGTACACTCTTTGTTCTCGTTCTCCACCATGGCGAAGCCTCCCACAGCGTACAGCAGCCCTCCGCAGCTCACCAGGTTGGTTGAACTTCTCTCCTGAGGAAACTCTGTGAAAGGCGCCCACCTTCCAACAAAGCAGACAAAGCGCTAAACTTGAATGTCCTCAGTTCTGTAGGAAATTACTATTTTCTTTCTTCTTGTAAATTCTAATAACATTTATGCAGTAATTATATGTATAAACTTGATTTTTTAGTATAACATTGCAGTGTTTTTCTCCCTTTATATTAATGTATTATACTTTATATATTTACAAATCAAGTGACTAAAACTTATTTTTAAATCACTAAACACCTTCGAGGAAGCTGCCTTATAGGGGTTGCAATTAGTGGAAATATAATGGCTATTATATAAAGAAGATACAGATACCTTAATATTCAACTCTAAAACCAAATGTGGGAAAATGCAAAAAAAAAAAACATCCACAGTGACTTAGAGAAGAACTCATTTTTTCCTATAAAAAGTAGTTTTAGTATGGAGAACTTTCTATTTTCTGTCAGCTGTAACTGCTTTTATAAATTATTCCAGGAACTAGAGGGTGCTTGTTAAAAGTATCTTTGTTTACCAAATCAGTTTCTCATTCAAGAGGCAGATGTCTGTGAATAACTCACCAGAGGACGGGCCAACTGGTTTTAATATTCACAAATATCCAGTAGAAAGGAATAAGCCCATAAAGAGAGATATGTAAATTATAAAACCAGTGTACATTGTTGTATATGTTTTATAGACACAACATTTTAGCAGGGACTGGCAGAGAGTATCCAGACTGTTTAGGTACAGATTAGATTCATCAAATAAAAAGAAAGCTCACCATAATCCAATAAAAGTAAAAAAAAAGAATGCTATTTTATCTCCTGTTTTTAAAAGCCTTTCATTAGCATGAAAAACTCGTATAAAAATACACTGCTCAAAAAAATTACGGGAACACTTAACAATAACGGAAAAAGACGACAGGTGGAAGTCTTTGGCGTTTAGCAAGACACACTCAATAAAGGAGTGGCTGTGCAGGTGGGGACCACAGACCACTTCTCAGTACTTATGCTTTCTGGCTGATGTTTTGGTCTCTTAAATGTTGGTGATGTTTTCACACTCGTGGTAGCATCAGACGGACTCTACAACCTGCACAAGTGGCTAAGGTAGTGGAGCTCATCCAGGATGGCACATCAATGCGATCTGTGGCAAAAAGGTTTGCTGTCTCTATCAGCATAGCGTCCAGAGCCTGGAGGCCCTACCAGGAGACAGGCCAGTACACCAGGAGACCCAGAAGAGGCCGTGGGAGGTGGGAGTTCCTGCAAGATGAAAACATTGAAGCTATGGGCTAGCCTGCCTGTTCCCCAGACATTAATCCGATTGAGCAAATGTGGGACATCATGTCTCGCTCCATCCTCCAACGTCACGTTGCACCACAGACTATCCAGGAGTTGGCGGATGCTTTGGTGCAGGTCTAGAAGGAGATCCCTCAGGAGACCATCCACCTTCTCATAAGGAGCATGCCCAGGCGTTGTCATACAGGCACTTGGAGGCCACACACAATACCGAGCCCCTTTTGACTTGTTTCAAAGACATTACATCAAAGTTGGATCAGCCTGTAGTGTGTTTTTCCTTTTAGTTTTGTGTGTGACTCCAGATCCAGGCCTCCATTAGTCAATACATTTTAATTCCATTGATGATTTTTGTGTAATTCAACTTTGTACAGAACAAAGTCTTCAATGAATGTATTTCATTTATTAAGATCTGGGATGTTTCATTTGAGAGTTCCCTTTATTTTGTTTGAGCAGTGTAATATACTAAACCTAAAAAATGCTCATTAGAAGAAAAAAAAAGGAAAGTTTTTTAAAAAAATGTATAGATTACATGAAGTTATGTCTATTGTGACAAAATGTAAAGATAAACTCAAGATGTTTAAATGTTGTAATAGTGATATATTTCTAATGATAAAAAAAACAAAAACAAAACTAAATTTTTATAAAAACCAAGCACCTACTTGTTAGTCCCAAAGTCATAGGTTTCACATGCTGCTGTCAAGCCGTCTTCGTTGACTCCTCCAGAAACAATAAGCTTCCCTTTGTGGATGACCGCTCCAAACATGGATCTAGACGTCTTCATGGAGGCAACCTCCTTCCACTCTGACCTCTTGTGGTTGTATACAAACATCTTATTGGTTGCTTTGCTTGTGCAAGAGGGCAAAAGCCAAGTTTAATATAATGTCAAGTAACAAACGGCTCAACATTGTGATTGTGATCGTACTTATCATCGGATTTCCCGCCCAGGCAGTAGACCAAGCTGTTCTCAGAGACCACGCAGTGGCCGTGGATTTTCACAGGCAGCTTCTTTGTTTCTGTCCACTTCATTTTTCTAATAACCAAAGACACAGGACTGGTTGAAGGCTTCACTAAACCTACATTCAAAGTTCAAACATGCCGAACCTACTCAGTGTCGTAGCACATTACGGTGTCGTGAGACTCGTTCGACTGCAAGTCTTTCCCCGCCACAGCAAATATTAGGTTTTCGGATTCGCCCATTGCAAAGAGACTCCTCGGGGAAGGCATTGGTGGCAGAGCAAGCCATTCAGCAGCAAGGCAGTCCAGCTGAAAAGTGAGGAGAAGTTTTAAAAACTGTAAAAACTTTATTGCCGCTGTTTTGAGTTAAACAACGCCTTTCTACCTGGTAGAAGTAACACTGCAGTGGATTTTCTTCGTCGTCCTCATCTACGAACAGTCCTCCCAGCACGTACAGGTTGTTCTTCTTCGACGTGAGGCTGACATGATTTCGGGGAATTCGCTCAGACATCGCCGCAAGAAAACACTCATTCTCTTGCCCATCGTAGGCCACAGTGGCGTTGTCGTTGATCATGAGAATCACGTCTTTGGCGTACATGCCATGTCTGCGGCTGTCGTTCAGGTAACCCGGCAGCGCCCCCTCCTCTCCCTCAGCATCACCTGAACCTTTTTTCTTCTCAGGCAGCTTACCTGCTAATGCTTCCTTAATGACTTTGATCTTCTTGAGGAGCTCTGGGTTGGCCTTGATGAGCTCATCTGTCTCCACTTTTTCCTTGAAGTATTTTTCCGGAAGGAGACGGAAGCGAATGTACTCGAACGCCTCCTCCAAGGATTTAGCTCGCTTTTCCTTATCCTTTCTGATCCATCTCATGAGAGCCTCAAACACGCCTTCTTCTTTTTCAACATTCAATGCGTCCGCTCCGATGATGGCAAACAACTCAGGCGGGGTGACCTCTAAGAAATCCTCATCTTTGGCTATGGTCTCGAAGCGATCTGCGATGTAATCTCTGGCTGCCATGGCCAGCCTGGAACAGCTCAGCATTAGTCCCAGCCTGTAGATGGCAAGACAGCTTTTCTTGGTGAGACTCTTCTGTAGATAGTTCACACAAACCGTGAACACCGAGGGGATCTGGAAGCGATTTGCAACAGCAAAGATCTCCTGAACGTTGCCGTCGTTGATGTCGATCTCAGCCGAGTAAAGATAATTCACAATTGCCTCCATGGTATTTGGATCGAGGTTCTCCAAAACGACCTCCTTTTTGTCCAACTCCTTTCCATCCACTGAGAAGAAGAGCTCTCGGAAATATGGGCTACATGCCGCCAGTATGAGCCGGTGGCTGGGGATGCCTCTGTCTTCGACCTTTAGGACACAATCAATCAGCTTATTCTCATTCAGAAGCTCTTTGAGTCCATCCTGCAAGAGAGTGCTCTGAAACAGACGGAGGTCCTCTCTCAGCCCTTGTGCGTCCATTGTCTTTAAGCTGGAAGTAGATCTAAGGAGCCAACTGTAGACTGAAGACGGCTAACTACAGGCACAACAGGTCTGTAGCTGCTTCAATATAACCGAGCCCTCCTAAATATAGCCAACCAGCACAACCATGAAGAATTCAGGTTGGCCAAAGTGGAGCTCTCACACAGCTGTCACAAAGCCCTAACAACTGTGGAGCCTCGTCACCCCTACATTGTTTTCCAGCCTCGCAAAAATAACAATCCTTTTTTAACATGTATGCTTAGTGTCTTTTATTAGTTTACAGTAGAGTACCATTGACGGTTTTTAGTGTTTTTGGTACAATGAGAACATTTGCATGTTGACTCACAGTATATTGATAGCAGTGGCAGCCCAACTTCAGTCTGTGGAATCAGTTTTTATACAGGGAGGCATTCAAAGGGACTTCTTCTGAATCGGAAGGCGGGTCGAGCGGCTGCAGAAACAGGAGGTGGCAGCTTGTCCTTGTTTGACCAACTTTATAATCAGCCTATGATGCTTCAAACACACACACACACCAAGCTAATCTGTGGATGTTTTATTCGTGAGAAAACACAGTTCATTAAAATGGATTTAAGTCTTCTGAGGTTTTCATAGCATTACTAAAATATAACATGATATGTTGATGCTGTAGTTGTCAGGATTTAAATACAGAAGCTCTGAAAAACAAAACGGGAAATAAGGAAGAAAGGAAGCGTAGAAACGGAAAAACAGAAATTAAATAAGGACACAAGAAAGGATTGAAGTACAGATGGAAATGAGGAAAGACACAGAGTAGAGATGAGGAGGATACTACATACGGTTTTAGGAATAGAAACCATTAAACCATTAAAAAACTACTGGAAAATTTGTACAAGTATCCTCTTTGTTACAGATAAACAATTTAGTACCTTGCCTTTAAACAAAGCCTCTATAAATTATCTCTGTAACTTTAATCTTGGCCGTTAAATAATAAATAAAAACAGTCTTGTAATGTAGTTTTAACCTATGACTTCCCAAAGCCCCTCAAGTGTAAAGCCGTCCTTAAGCTTCTCGATGGCGAGGCCAAGCTCCTCAGAGAAAACAGCTTCACGGTCCTGTTGCTGTAATAACAAAATCAAGATAAGAGTTTTTTGTTTTTTTCACATTTTCTTTTAAAGTATGTACAAAAAATATTTACTTCATGAATGTATTCACCTTATTTCCATCAGCGAAGTAGGCCTGGAAACAGAAACACATAAACACAAATACTTGAGCATTGGTTATTGCAAAGAGAATTGTATTCTGGTTGTTGGGGTAGACGATAATGAAAAACATAGACAAAAGCACTAAGCAACATGAACTCTTGTTGTTTGTTGTGCGGGGAGGCATTAGCTCGTAGTTATTCTGAGAGTCTGACCGGGTTTAGACTTCCAAAGGAGTGACAAGAGTAACGAAGGCCAGTACTCTCACTCACCGTGAAAGCATCGGTATGTTCATCAGGCTCTATTTCCACGTCATCAGGAGGCTGCTCCACTGTCAGCTCCTCCAGCGGCTGGGGCTAAAAAAGCACAATGAGAAACGTTACAGGAAATCTAGAGCGGCTTGCAAATCTCTTAATACCTCTTGAAATGTTTTGTCATGCCCCAACCACAAACTCTGACAAATCTTTTTGAAATTGTTTAGACTCAATACAAGGTAGAGGATAATTGCAATATTCAGACAGTCCCAGTGAAACACATTTTAGTAAATCTTTACAAACAAAATCAGTGTCAACAAAAGTTAAAACTGCAAATCTTTGAAACATTCCTCTTTCCACCAATCTGTCAGTTTAGATGAAGAGCATCTATTAACATCTAGTTTTTAATCCTTGCCAAAGATTCTCATTTGGATTCTGTACATGTGAACAACCTTTAATAAATTCGACTGTTGCTGTATGTTTGGGTGTTGTTGTCTTGAAATGTCTCTTCTATCTGGACTGCCCTATTTTTAGATCCTTTTATCAACTCCTACTAGGTAACTCACACTGCCAGGTTTTCTGGGGTTTGATTGTGTTTTTTCTTGTATTGGCTTCTTGTTTGCGGGACAAATAGTTCTATTTTGGTCTAACCTGACGAGAGCACCTTTTTAACCTTGTTTTTCTTGCTTTAAGGTGTGATAATCGATAGCTATAACAGTTCCATCAATTATGCATGTGTGGAGTGCATAATTAATAAATATCCCCTCAACTAAACTATGGAGCTCTGCAGTTCCTCCAGCGTGAGCATGGTGTTGTTGCTGCTTTTATGATTAATACTGTTGTTGTGCTCGAGATCCCAGTTTATGTGAGGTATGTTAAAGCGTGATATAAACTTTTTAACATTTACAGTGTGATTATAGCACACAATGGTAGATTTGAATTACTTATTGGAACTGAATACAAAAACTAATTTGTAATGGAAATCTCAATTTCCATCAATGGTCTATCACATAGGATTTAGTGAAAAACATTTAAGATAGCAGTTTTAATGTAGAAACAAACAAAAAACAAAACAAAAAAACATTAGGAAGTGTTGGGGATATGAATGCATTTGAAAAGTACTTTGTGTGAAAGATGAGAAACTTATTGGAAAGTTAATAAGTTTTTCCATCATGAACTTAGAATGGATTTTTGGGGTTATTGTTTAGAGGCAGAAATTAATGTCGATGTCTGAAACTACTTTTGTTTGCCTACCTTTTCCTCCATTTCATAATCCACTCCAAAGATGGGATTTGCAGAGTAAACTTTATGCAAAGAGTTGATTTCTTTGAGAGCATCTTGAAGTTTCTCCACCGGATCAATTTTAAACCCAAGCACATATCCTCCACTCTGGAACGACAAGGGTTTCTGTTGTTAGTATATCGAAAAGCATGAAGAGGAAAAGCTTTATAACAGGAAAGTCCAAAGAGGTCACCTGTCTTGAACTTTCAATCACCAAAGCCAGGCCAAACTTTGAGTCTCTTATTCTGATTGACCACTTGGAGGAAACAAAATGGTTAATTATTTAAAAATAATGTAAATTGCTTGAAAAATGACAGCGGGACACAGATTACTTTAAAACATTTCCATAAAGTATGCAGTGAAGGGTATGATTACCCCGCTTTTGTTATTAAATTAATTTACACTGTCAGCCTAAAGCCTATTTCAGAGACAGGAAAATCAAAGTGTTGGGGTTAGTAAAAAAACCCCCAAACAAACAAAAAAAACTAGATAGCTAAGAAAAAAGTGGAACTCTGTAAATTGGCTAACCTGTTCACTAGTGCATAACAAGATGTTAATGAAAACAAAAATAAAATAAAAATGTAGACGTGATTAACCAGGAAAACAGCCAAGACATGCAGGACACTGAACCTTAAGGACTAGCAGTGAACAGCACTAGTAGTCGTGGATGTCATGAGTTCCTTATGGTGGGATTTACTCCTGGTACTCTAACTTCCTCCCCCGTCTAAATTACGTGTAAGTGTGAGAAGGAATCTGTCTTTTGCGCTGTGCTAGGCTAACTTTCCAGGGTTGACCCCAGTCTGTCAATAGGAAAAAGAATCCAAACCTCTATAGTTCTTGACCTGCCTCTCCAAAAGCCTGATGAGGAATAATTGGGTAAAGAAAAGGGCCGGGCGAGTGACGAAACCACTGATCTACGTAAAATCTTTTACAGTCTGTGTGTCCACTACACAGTACATCTATAAACAAGAGCGCATTAAGGCTAAACTTACAATCTGTAGGTAAGGAATGCTGACGTTGAAGCTCTCGTTCATATTGGCATGCCACACAATCCGAACGTTCGTGATAAAAAAGGTTCCCAGGTTACCCTGCAATAGAAAACAGTCAAGTTGAACACAATTATTCACTTCAAATGGTGACGTCATAGAAATTTGGACACAGAGAAATTTGACTTCATTGATGTTTTTCATCTTCACTCAGAAGACTTCTCAAATAACGGTAATCACAATAACTATAAAAATAAGCTATAATCTTTGCCAAAGCAAGACTGGTACCTGATCACTGGAAAGATTCCAAACCCCGTTGATTTTATCGTACACTTGCTCCTGGGGCAAGAGTCGGAGCTGCTTGTTTTGAATTAGAGCAGCTCGCAGTTTCAGGTCCCGGTACATTTTAGAGGTCTCATAGGCTCTGCACCAAAACACAGCAAATTCATAATGAGCCGCCTCCTAGATTTAAAAACATAACTCTCCCTTAGGGTTGTTTACCTGTGTACAGCAATGACAGACGTGAAGAGCCTCGGACTTCCGAGAATCAGATTGGCAAAAATGAACTCAAATCTTGTGTTGTTGGACTTTGTTAAGATGTAGAGAGCTTCAGTATGGCCCTTCAGTTTCTGGCAAATAAAATATTTTGTTAAAAAACAAACAATCACTACAAATAATAATAAAAAAATGAGTTGACAATGGATAGGAAAGCATGAATGGAACTTTTTTAATGGGAAAGACTCACAGAGTGTGCCGTCCTTGTTGTGATGTTAATAATAGTGTTGTAACCAACGGCTAAAGATACAAATAATAGAGAACAACACATTTTATATTCCATGAGATATAGGGAACAAAAATACTGTTGGTGAAAGGTTCGCAAGCAAAAACTCTTGTAGATTCAGGAACAACATTAGGTTTTACAGGCATTTCATGTCACTCACACAAGTTGACTCTAGGCAAAGCCAAAGAGTGCCAAATTATTCTCAGGTTCGTGACCAGGAGTCGTCCTAAAACAAAAAAAACAAACACAAAAAATGGAAGATTTGTTCTATGAGCCACCCACTAATACTAAATATAAATGGTAAAATCACCTCGGTCGCCAGTATTTCCTTTGGTGTCTTCAATTGAGTCCAGACAGTCAATCAGAACCTCTCCTGGACGGGTTTTCATTTGTCTGTCAACAGAAAGGATCATCATGAAGATGACTTATTTAGCTTTAAGAAACTCTGATATAAATAGAACTTTCTTTCTTTTTCTAATTTACCAAACATACAAAAGACAAAAGAGAATAGAAGACAATATACTCCTGAAAGCTATTTTGTAGCGTTTGTGTGGCCCAGCTGCATTAACAATCTAATGTAGCTACGCCAATGCTAATGTTTATATATCCTCAAATTATAATGAACTCACTGCGTAGTTATGTCGAATCTCACGTCTCTGTCTTCCCAGAGGGCGTCTAAAGGGGCCGCCATGATCTTTATGGCACGAATCCCGCGATTCCGTGGACATTAACGCGTGAACCGCGGCTACAGCTAAAGCTAATCGGAGTAATCCTGCCTGGCGTGCAGCGTCACGGTCTCCGTGGCAACAGACGGGAAGCGAAAGGGAGCTGGTCAGTTCAAGGGCGCATTTTTAAAACCAGAAGAAAACGCTGGTAAATATCACATTATATTTATAAACGTTTATGCTCATTTTCTAAATAAAAACAAAAAACAACAACAACTATAAGACAGGTTACTGTAACTCCAGTTTTGCAGTTGAATGCACCCCAACAAACCAACATTGAGTAACACAGCCCTGCTATATAGTTCATGCAATCACGTAAAACGTGATTTAAGCCTGAGGGTTAGTGATACACGTGCAACAAGTGGCTATTTATTGATCTGTGTGTATGCAGATTGCACATTCAGGTGCTGTCACTTTTATCTGATTTTTTAATTTCCTTTCAGTTTGGCTTTATTCAGAACAGAAATGTGAATGCAGTCTTTACAAGATGGACAACAACAAAGGAGAAGGTAATACTAATAAAAACCAAAACAAACCGAACAAAAACGCCCGAAAAAACACGTTGACCTATTTGTTAAGGTAATTGATTTGAGATTTAACAAATCGAAAATAAACAACAAACAAACTACATATTGATTTGAGGTTTGATAAATTACATGCCGTATGGTTAAATAATCCAACGAAGTGTAGAATCCTTCTGCTGCTTGGTAGTTGATGCCAAAAAGTAAGATGTTTTGGTGGCTTGTCCAGTTGTTGTTTTTTTTTAGCTTTGCTTTAATTTGAGTTTAAATTACTTATTTATTTGCATGTGATATTACCCTCCTCTATTACAGTTATACCGCCTAAACGTCGAAAATGTTGCCAGTGGATGTGTCCAACATTTAAAATAATCACAATAGTTCATAAGTTTTTTTTAGCCTCGCATGAAAACTGCTTCTTTTAATATAGATTGGGGTTTTGAAGAACCCGATAAGCTTATTTTGTTTTGTTGGCATTAAGAAAAATATCCAGTAGGGGCCAATATAAGAAACTAAAACAAGGCCTCACCAGCAGTAAAAAGGCGTTAGTTATTTTCTTGGTAAGGAAATTACCAAGAAGAGAAAAAATAAACAAATTATGGGAGAACTTGTTAGGAGTTCCTTTTTAGAAAGTAATGTATTGGATGCAAAAGAGAGATGCTTTACCAATATGCAGCTGTTTTTAACATTCTCTAAAGCAACTGTTTGCCGGCGGGACTAGCCTGCTGTTGTTTACATGACTCTACCTGAGCATGAACTAAAGCTTGTTAATCAAAGAAGTATTAAAAAAAAAAATCCATTTCCAATTGTCCGTATTCCTGCAGAGCATTGTACAAACATTGGGTTTCATATTACTATCTCTGCTCATGAACAAACAAAGTAATGGGAGGCCTAAAAATGTATACTGTGAAAGATTTAAACACAAAAATAGGCTTTTTAAATTTGACAAAAGAAAGCTCTTAATGTTGATGCTTCTAAATGCCACGTGAAAACAATAAACTTGTGTCCTGTTTAAAACTGTGAAGAGAGATGAAGCCTCCTATAGACGTCAAACATTGTTTTGCTGTTAGATTAGTGTTACTCAAGTCTTTATGTTCCCCCCCCCCAATGCATAGTTTATGCTCATTATGTTCCTGAAATCCTCTGGTTGTGCTACAATTATATTTTAAAGGATAATTATTTCATTTGTAAATGGTCAACGACTGAATTATATAGAAATGTAAAGGGACAAATTTAATCTTATTTTAAAGCCTAACCATAAATATTGAGGTTTGTGGATGTGCTTTCACAAATATTTTGTAAACTTGTTTCCGGTTGAATATTAGGTGCGATAAGGAGGTTTAAGTGATTTCTACAAGACCGTAAAAGATTGTTAGATTCACAATATATACAATTTTTTTTATTTATAAGGACATACATGCCTTTTTATTTCAAAAAGAGAAAACAAAAACACAGAGGATAAAGGCTCTAATACAAGTTTAATCACAACAGATATTTATAAAAATATAAAATTGAAGAAACCATTATTTTCTTTTTTTTTGCATAAAATCCTACTAAATATTATTTTTCAAACTATAAAAACTATTACAATCTTCATTTTTTCCTGAAATTTACAATGGACCTCTTAAAGCAGCATAAAAAAATTACAGCTGCCTTTAATAACCCCCAAAAATGCACAATTCAAAAATACATATAGCAAAAAATATATATAATAGAAAATATAATATGGCTGTCTGCTTAGAAATATGGAACTAGCCTAAGCAAATGGCTTGAACATCTTAATCTACACAGTATATTACGTGGTAGCACCTTTACATTCATGATAACTAAACTCAAAATAAACAATACAAATCAATTTTCTGAAGCATTATCCAAACAAATTTAGTCTTAAGGTAATAAAGTCAGTTTTTCAGGTAGATTAGGGGGCAAATTTTCAGACAAACCCATTTTTTCTGAAGCATATGTTACAGTGAGCAATACATGCTTGTGTATCGAAGGACAGAAAGCTTTGAGAAGTGCAAGAAAATTGCTGAACACAAGAGTGTTAACAAAAAAGACTCTGGAAAAATCATTCCCAGTTTCCAACTTGTCTTCTTATCCAACTGAAACAGAAATAGAGGTTTGGTTTTGAATAAAAATAGAGGCAACAAGCAGAAAATGTATGCTTGGAAATCACTGACAAAGCTCACCTTTTCTTAAATGAACACAAGTTTTCTTGCATTCATCCTCAGTTTCAAAGCGGTTTTCATTCCCACCACAGCCTCCATACCAGAATTGCGCGCAGGCATTGGCCTGTTTGTCGTAATACCAGTGGATTTCGTAGCTTCTGCAGCTTCCTTGGTCCAAAATGAGACTGCAGCGAGGATCAAGCGCAGGAATCTCTGAAGAAGAAATGGGTGAGTTTTCAAAATATGCGCACCAAACTAAACTAATTAAGTTTAGTAAACCACTTCAAGAAACAACCACAAAATAGATATTTTTGTTTAACAACGGCCAACATTTGACTTGACTCAAAGACCAAACCTCTTCATTTCATCCACCGACTTTGATAAATAAAGTACAGACTGATGAATGTGTGATAGTTGCCCCTTTAACATGAGAGGTATTAATTAGCAGGGCCAAATCTGCTGTCAACTACTCAAAACATAGGGTATGAGGTTAGTGAATCTTCCTGCAAACAGAGCATCTACATATTATATCTTGGGATGTGTGAGTGGTTCAGGTTTTAGGGTTCAAAGACAAAGTATAGGAGTGATATGAGGGTTTCATCCTGAATCTATAACAGTGTAGCATGAGCTAAACTGCTATGTAAAAACACAAACAAACAAAAAACAACATTTGATGAAGCAAGATGTGCTTTTCTTAGTAGTATTATTTTTTTAGATGTGCAAACCTAACCTTTAGGTAAACCCAGAGTCACTGCAGGTTGCAGTTTCTTAGAGATTGAAGATGTGTCAGAACCCAGTGAAGAACCTAGTGCTGGTGAAAAGCCTTTCTCCCTGGAGGCTGAACTTTCAATCACAGGTGGTGACATTGTGGTTTCATTGACTACAGATATGCTAGTACCAGTCTCTACATAGACCCTCTCGTCTAATTCTTCCCCATCATCTTCAAATATCTAAAAAACAAATAGATATTTAACAAAAGGTTACAGTGATTCAATTAAAACTATATTCTAAACAGAATATTGAGATGAGAGGTACCTGTAGAGGAAGGGGATCAGCTCTGATGGGAACTGTGAATGTGTCACCATGGCCTCTGCTGCTAGTTTCTTTTTGAGTTTTAGTTTCCTTTTCATACCAGTTCCCATTTCCATTGTTTCCATAACCGCCATTGTATCCTGTAACATACCCTCCATTGATTCTATGAAGACCAGGTCCATTGTTGCTACTCCATGCTCCATGTGGAAAGTGATTGTAAATGAGGGCGCCGTTTTCATCTTCGCAGAACTTGCTTACAAGTTTGGACTCCAGTGCTGAGAAAACACAAGAAATGCGTTTGTTTGGATTGTTTACAACAAACTTAAGGTTGGAAAAATGTTGATATTTGATTCTAATCATCACCTGGCAGAGTATTGAAGTCATCAATGAGGTACATGTGCTCAGTGTCCGGGTCAGAGGCTATGAGGTTAAGTTCCTTCAGAAACTCGGCCTGTGTGGGATCAGATGAATTAACGATTCCCAGAGCATACATCTCAATGTTTGCTGCATGGGCTTCCCGCACTGCAATATCAAGTTTTACGGGTTCTCGCTTGTCAGTCTGACCGTCGGTGATGACGATGGCTACTTTTTGGACTCCAAACCGGGCACTGAAGAAAGCTTCCTGAGTCGCCTTTCTTATTGCAGTCCCTGTGTAGGTGCCCTCACCCATATAGGGAATTTTTCGTATCGCTTCCTTTATATCCTCCTTGGTCAAATAACGAGCCAGGCTGAACTCTAACTGGACATCCAGACTGTAAAGAACCAGTCCGATCCTTGTGGCGTTGCGTCCAACAGTGGTTCTGTCCACCAACCTAGTGACAAAGTCCTTGATGATCTCAAAGTTTTCAGGGCCGACACTCTCTGAGCTGTCGATGACGAACACAAGTTCCATCGGCCTTTCTTTGCACTTGATACCACATCCTAAAAATAAGAAAGTACAACAAAAATTACAATTAAATTTGAATGCTTTTGTACTGTTTGATCAAAGTAGTTGCCTGAAAAAAAGTAACGGCTGGACAAATGAATGTATAAGACAAGATTGAACAGAGGTGAGCTAAAAAGGAATTTTTTCTAGGTAAAGCAGAAGAAGTTGTTTTGCATCAGCGAAAAACTAATATCAGTAAGAAGGAAGTGGGAAAAATCTTATACCTATGGAGATATGGAGGTCTAGCAAAGTTGGCAGAGTTTTGGCTAGATTGTTCAACAAGATCTTGAATTGTAAAAAGATTAAGATACGGACGAAAAGTTATTTGTATGTGTAGACATGCAAAACTGTCACAACTAGTAAGGAATAAAGCTGAGAGGTGTTTACTACATCATATTGTGTCCAGAAGGACAAAGCCTGAGAGCTATATACCTATTTTTTGAGAAAACTGCTAGGGCAGAACATTTCTTGGCTGCAGCCCAGGCACTTGTACCCCCATGCATGTCTCCTTGTTTGTTATTTCTAGAATGGGTTTTTCTGAAACAAGTTGTACTTAATGACATGTATTTGACAAAAAAAAGTTTGATTCTGAATAATACAATGAAGCTGTGGGAAAAGTAGTGGAAGTTTAGCCTTAGGTCAAAGGCGAGCCACTCTGACCAGCATTATGGTTTCATACCAGCAAAGACTAATAAGGCCAAAGAGCTGTTTTGATTCTTTCTAGATTCAGTCAAAGTACATGACAGGATGTTGAGAAAAACCTGGGGTATTTCATGAGGAGGTCTGAAGTGGCAGAGGAGGGTTTATTAGGCTGAAACAAAGACTAACAAAGAGATTTATGGATATGGTGAAACATAATGTTAGGGTAAAGGATGTGGAGGATAGGACTAAACAGAGCAAAAATTGATTTTCTCTGTTGAACACTGAAGGGAAAAGCCTAAACAAAAGAATAAAAGCAATTGATATTCAGAGAGTAGAATCTATGGAGTGCTTTTTTGTATATATAATACAGCCAACACGTTTTGGGCCTGATCCTAACCTTTAAAACATTAGACATGAGAGGGTGCACTTTCTTTCACCATACCAATACTTAAAGCACACATGAAAATGATATTAGAGGTCGTTCTTACCACATATCTCTTTGATCAGCCGCACAATGTCCTCTTTCTGCAAATGAAAATAAGCCCATAGTAACTGAAATTAAACACTAAATGAAAGCATTTGGTTTATTTTCTTACTTACTGTAAGGCCTGGTTCACCCTTGGCCCCTGCTCTCCCCTGTCATTTAAAAAAACAAAGTTTAAAACAATCACTGTCTGGTTTATGGAGTCTGGATATAAAAACCGTTTTGTTTTCATGTATGGCTAGCCTGATGAATACTTGCTTTTAGGCACACACACACTTCTTAAAATCTGTTATTTAGTCTTATATACCATCTCTCCGGGGACTCCAGGATCACCCATGTCTCCTTTTAAGGCCTTCATTCCCCTCTCTCCCTGTGAACCACGGTCTCCCTGTCCAGAAAATAAAACCTCTCTCAGTTTGGGGCAGATAAATCTGACATTAATGAAAAATGTTGAATATTATACCTTAGGTCCAGGAAATCCTTCCCCTTGAAGCCCTCTAGGTCCAGTCATGCCTTGAGATCCTGGCTCACCCTGAGATTAAAGTTAAAATTTACTGGCTTTAGCTAAAATAACTTTAAAAATAAACTTATTGTGGAACAGCAATAATTAATATTAAAAAAAATCATAATGAGTTCAATAATTTACCTTTGGGCCTTGACCACCTTTTCCTGGAGGTCCAGCTGGACCAGGAGATCCTGGCCTCCCAACATTACCCTAATATTGAGAGAAGGTCAAAAGTAAGCCAGAAAACCTGCACAAACTAATATTATCCAACTATAAACAATATACAAAAGGTAAAGACTCAGACATAAATGGCTATTTGAAAAACTAGTAAATATTTCAAAATAATGCCACACCAGAGTACAGAGATAGAATACAGAGATAATGAAACTCCCACAACCTGCTCTGGTACTAAAGAGACTAGTTGATTTTGACAGTGGGCAGCTGTTTTCAAAATATTTTACAAATATATCTTTATCTATATCTCTATCTTTATTTCTATGTTTTTGTTTCCGTATTTGGTTTTAAAGGTGAACTGCTGATGCAAAAAGCGAAATCCAGAATTCAAAATCAAGATCTGAGAGAACATCTTTGAAAATGTATGTTAATTTCCTTCAATCCACACAGGAATAAAATGATATAGGCAAAAATTTAGATATGTGTCCAAAAATAATATATGCGTACATAATGCGTAAATAATGTGTACTGAATGGGAAAAAATTTTTAAGGCCAAGATGGCAGTTCAAGAAAAACTACAAATCTGGTCCAGCATGGACATGTAGAAGCCTAAATTCAGTTTTAGTTCATTTAGGCCTTTAGGATAAAATATGTTTATTTTTCTTATTATAATTTGTTTATTTGGATAAAAATTATTACTAGTTAAATCTCCAATGCATACAAATTCATTATATTGGACTATTTTAAAGCCTTCTTTTGAATTTGCATATCTAATTGCTGTTAAGGATTTTAGGGTGTTGCCAGACAGAGGCTGTTGGGCAGTTGGAGTGGAGCCACACAGTTTTTTGACCTCTATCTCCATCTCTCTTTTTCTCTCTCTTTAGACTCTCTTGTTTACTCTTTATTATTTTGTGGAAAAGTAACATTTGTACAGTTTTTATTTTTTAAGTAAACCGTTTAACTTTATCAAGAGAATCCAGTCTGTTTTTTTTGTCGTTTCATCAAGTAGATGGAAGGAAAAAGACCGAGAGCGTCAAGCTTATGGCTTCATTATTTAGGAAACTGCATTAGTCAAAAAACTTGCTCTACGTGGACAGCATTGACTTGGAACAACCCACCTTACAAGGAATTGTGTCAAGAAACAGCACGGAGAGTTTGGAAAAGGATTAAATTGGATAACGAGCGACACGTTGAGCAGGAGATGGCTCGTTAATAGATTGCATCATCATCAGTGCAACATCATCACCAAGTGTTGCTACCTATGCACTTCAAAGATGTGCAATGGATTTTGCAGATGAGTTTTGGTGAGGAGACGGTCAAAACAGTTCAGACATTTTTTTATGTAGATGACTGTCTTAAGTCAGTTTCTGATGAAGACAAAGCCATCACACTATACGCTGAGTTAAGAAACATGTCGGAAAAAGGAGGATTTCGACTGACCAAATGGTCAAGTAACAGCAGGAAGGTGCTCAGCTCAATTCCAGAAGAGGAAAAGATATCCTTTCCATCTGCCGATGGAAAGGACATTGGGTATCCAGTGGTGCACTGAATCGGATCAGTTCAGGTTCAAGATCAACCCCAAAGATCGACCACACACTACGAGAGGTCTGCTTTCCTTGATCAGCTCCATCTTTGACCCTTTGGGATTTCTCGCTCCAGTAATACTTCCAGCAAAAAGAATTCTACAGGATTTATGTCGGCAGAAGTATAGCTTAGATGAAGATCTACCAAACGATGTTGTAAAAATCTGGAAAAGTTTGATTTCAAGTCTGTCTCTGCTTGACAAGTTTAGGATCAACCGATGGGTTAAGTCAAAGCAGTTTGGTGTGCCAGTCTATGCACAGCTTCATCACTTTGCTGATGCGAGTGAAGATGCCTATGGAACAGCAAGTTACATGCTGCTGCACTCTGAAACTGGTGAAACTCAAAGCACATTGATCATGGCCAAGACAAGCATTGCACCTTTAAAGTCACCAACAATTGCAAGAATGGAAATTCTTGGAATGCAACAAAGATGGACACACTGCTGAGAAAAGAGCTGGAGCTGGAGCTTGCTAAATCAGTCTGTTGGACTGACAGCACTGCTGTGCTAAAGTACCTCAGGAGTGAAAGCAATAGGTTCAAAACATTTGTCTCCAATAGGATCTCAGCCATCCTGGAAAACTAAGAAACGTCACAGTGGAGATACGTCAACACTAATCTGAATCCAGCTGATCACGTTTCAAGATGACAAACTGTGGAAGAATTTTTGAAAAACTATGTTTGGCTATCTGGTCCCAGTTTCTTGCTTAGCTCACAAGACCAATGGCCCAAAAATCCAGACCCTGGAATGCCAGATACCGATGACCCAGAGATCAAAAGAGCGACTCAAGTGCACATCATTCGTGTACAAGAATCAAAGGATGTCCTGGATCCACTGATGAGCCATTACTCTTCTTGGACAAAGCTGAAAAGTGCTGTAGCTTGGTTCTCAAAACTGAAAGAGTTGTTGAAGGAACTCAAAGAAAAGAGCAAGGAACTAAAAACTTCAGGAGATGAAAACAAGATGGACAGGTTCAAGAAGATTTTAAAAGGAAATAATCTGACATGTGACAACTTGGTTGAGGCAGAATCAGAAATCATTAAATACTGTCAAAGGCAAAGTTTCAAAGAAGCTTTGACTATGCTCCAAGAAAATCAGAGGGTAAGAAAAGTAGCTCACTTTTTAAGCTAAATCCAGTGCTAGAAGGAGTTATGAGAGTTGGTGGAAGGTTGCACCGCACAGCAATGCCTTACAACTCCAGACAGCAAGTCATCCTGCCAAAGGAGTCACATGTCACAGAGCTTGTGCTGAGACACATTCATGACACTACAGCTCATGCAGGAACGAATCGCATGTTGGCTCAGCTGCGGCAAAGATTCTGGATCCCAGGAGCCAGTGGAGCCATCAGACGATTTCTATCCAAATGCATAATCTGCAAAAGACTACATGGAACCACTGGCAAACAACTTATGGGAGATCTACCTACCTGCAGGAACCTCCCAGATGATCCTCCATTTACCAGAGTCGGCGTTGATTATTTCGGCCTGTTTCTAGTAAAAAGGGGTAAAAGTAAAGTAAATAGATACAATGTTATCTTCACCTGTCTTGCTATAAGAGCCGTGCATCTCGAGATTGCCTCTTCACTTGACACTGATGATGTCTGAACGCAAACAGAAGATTTGTTGCCAGAAGAGGACAAGTGAGAGAGATGTATTCAGATAATGGAACTAACTTCAAGTAAGCGGACACCAAGATGAGAAAAGCAATTAAGGCATGGAACACAAGCAAGATTGAAAATAATTTGCAACAGGATGGTGTTCAGTGGCATTTCAATCCGCCAACAGGTTCACACCACGGAGGAAGCTGAGAGCTTCTAATCTGTTCAGTGAGGAAAATCCTGAACATCACAGTCAAGGAACAGCTTTTGGATGAAGAGGGTCTACACACCTTGCTTTGCGAAGCAGAACGATTATAAACAGCGGGCCCATTACAAAGGCTTCACCAGACCTCCACGACCTTGAGCCACTGACCCCTAATCATCTGTTGTTGCTGAAGGTCAAACCTAAGTTACCACCAGGAGTCTTTCAGAAGGACGATCAGTACACAAATCGCTGTTGGAGACAGGTGCAATACCTCGCAGATATGGAGAGCGTCAAGCTTATGGCTTCATTATTTAGGAAACTACAAGTTTCCTTTGACTTGGTGGGTCAGAATTTTTACACAATATTGAATTTGGGCTAGGATATAAGGATATATTAATCAATTTAAGTATTTTATTTTAAAAAAAATTTGTCCCTGCTCTCCAAATTAAATAGGAAGAAAAAAAACATCTTGCATCAGCACAAAATATTTTTTCAGCTGATTTTTTTAACATCATTTCATGTTGAGCTGATCTACACTATTTTTCTTCTATGTCTGCAAGTCTGCAATTAAATACATTTAAAAGTAACAGACTTTTGGTTTATTTCCTAGATTGAAAAAGCTTTTTTTAAATATTTTTGTTTTGACTTAGAGTCGTTGACCCAGCTACAAAGTAGATCTTTCTTACTGGAGGCCCTAGAAAACCCTCGCCTGGTGGGCCGGGTAAGCCTGGCAGGCCTCTGAAGCCAATGTCGCCCTGAAACATAGAGGAGAGTTCCCATAAGAACAGTAGAAACACAAAAAGGGGGCCGACTGTCCAGACCGCTTAACAACATGGGAACAAACCTTTGGCCCGGGAATTCCCACTCCTTCCGGTCCAGGCTCACCTGTTAACCCTTGCATTCCTGGAGGGCCCTGGACACGAAATAATGTTTAGTTTCTTTGTTTTATTTAACATGTGCACAGTTGTATGCCTTAAGTGAAAATACCGCAGGGCCTGGGATCCCTTCACCCTTCAGACCAACTGGACCCGGTAAACCAGTGAGACCTCGATCACCCTGATGAGAAAATCCCCGTTGAAAATTGACTGTCTTTAAAAGATACGCGGATAAAGACTAGAAAAAATTTAAGTGGTTGAATTTACTTTTGGACCAGGAAGACCAAGACCTGTTTCTCCAACAGGACCAGGAGGACCAGCAGGACCAACTTCTCCCTGAACAAAATGAAACAGAAACTGCTAACTTTCTCCACCACTTAATTTGGATTTGTTTCGTGCCATCATGTTTTTTTTTTGACAGCTGAGCTGTTTGGTGCCAAGATCCATATTCAGATACGCTGTTTTACCTTTGGACCTGATATGGACCGTCCTGGCTGTCCTGACATGCCCTGCGGACCTGGAACGCCACGTTCGCCCTGGAAGATGAGAATTGGACAAAGAGGTTTAAATTAATGACGCATGTGTAAAGAAACATTTGTGCTGGCAACATTTTAAAGACAACGTTTAGCTCTGAGTGGTTGGTGTGGCATAAATCTTCAACTGTAAAATCACAATGTTTTGAAGAGATGACAAGAAGAAGCGCCTGGATCTCCAACAACAACATTATATTTTTACAGGCTTCCTTTAGATTTCTTACTTTTGGCCCAGAAGGTCCTGGAATCCCAGGAGGACCGTGAAGTCCACGAATCCCTCTGAATCCCTGGTCGCCCTGAAGCAGATACCACCAGAGATGATTTGATGATTTGCTTCTACACCAGAGTAAACAAGTTAAACACACCTTCTCTCCTTGAATGCCAATTCCTTGCGCTCCTTCAGGACCTCTTGAGCCAGGTAAGCCAGGCTCCCCCTTAAATAAGAAAACAGTGCTTTTTATTCTAAACCAGTAGACAGTCAGTTATGGTTTACCACTGCATGGCTTATTTTACCTTCTGGCCTGGAGCTCCATCCTCACCAGGAAGACCAGGCAGACCACCGGGTCCTGAAGATCCAGGTTCTCCCTCAAATTAAAATCAAACATGAGTCAGATTTTCATTTTTAAATACTTTGTGTCGCACCGTTTTTTAAATAGAGATGAAAACTGTTGTCACGAGAACCAATTTGTCCTACTTTTGGGCCAGGTTCACCAATGCCTCTTTCCCCTGTAGCTCCCTGCTCTCCTGGTAAACCTTGATCACCCTGAGAAGAAAAGTTATTTTATATTATATTATATTACATTATATTATATTATATTATATTATATTATATTATGCAGTAGCTGTTTTTGATATAGACTATACATGGGCTCTTGTCCATGGCTGGATTATACATAGGGGCACACAAGCAACAAATAAAAATATTGTTTTTTATGTTTATTTTTTGATTACATATGGGTGAATAGGAATTTAGATCAGGTGTTGTTTACTGCCAACCACAACATGTCTTTGCTTCCTTAAGCCACAGAAAAGACTTTTCTACGTAGCATTAGCGTAGCTAACTGGCTCATTTAGTAGCTTAGTTACATTCTGATCAGAGCCTTTTATAATGACTGGTAATGGATGTTTCTGTCTCAACTCAATTCCGGATATCTGCTGTTGGTCTGATGAATTTAATAGTACAATAATCATCCTGTTAAAAAAAACAAAAAAACTTCTTGGTAAACTTTAACACAGATTGTTGCAGTGTTGCTTTTTCAGAAGAATGAATTTCAGAGGCTTTGTTTGTTATTTATTCACAATTTTTTTTATTTTTAGAATGGGGCTCGTTGTGTTGCTTTAAAATCTTTTAGCTGGCTTTATGTTGCCAGGCAGGATTAGTTTAGTGAAACTGAAGTCAGTTTTCCACATAATGGAATTAAGAATTGAATTCATGCGGGAATGGAGGGAATTATTAAGTGTTTTTGGGATAGTTTAGATAGTTAAAAAACCGCCATTAAATATTTTATTTTGTTGTTAATTGAGGTTATCTCTGTCTGATCAGCTAATCTACCATTTACAATTAGGTCTGACTAATAAGCAAAAATAGATAAAGGTTCTTATGAGACAAATACAATTTCACCAAAATGGGTTATGAAACAAAATGATGTCCAGCAGGAGCTCTTATTGGGACTCACTTATTGTAGTCAAATCCTATTCTCGCATAGTTCTTTATATTTTATTATATTATTTAAAATTGCTATCAGGGTGTAAATTGGACCGGGGGATTAGAATTTCGTCCCACCTCATGTACCACATGTGATGTGATGACAAATAAAAATTCCTTGATTCCTTGATTCCTTGAAATATCTCAAGTTGATCTCAAGGAAAAAAGACTGCTCAGGTTCAAATGCAAACATTTAGTGTACTATTTTACTACACTTTAAGTTAGTTTAAAGTGGATTTTTTTAAGCCTATACACTTTTATGGGTGTTCTTAAAAGACTCTGATCTGTTTTAAGGATCAAAAATCGACACTGCAATTTTTTAATCTAAAGAATCAACCTTTCCGTCAAAATGCTCGTAACTTAATGGCACATTTACAGACAGGAAAAACAGTGGTTGTGTGAAATGACAATGTTTCACAACAGAAAACACGGATTTGGTCTGCAAAAACATTCAGCGAAAAAACTTTTACTTTTGTTATTTGTATCATGAAGTGTAGAAATTAAATAAGACAGGAAATGTTCCAGCTATTAAAATGTTTTACCATGGCCTGGTCTATTTATAACTATTGCTCTAATAGGCTTTTATTCTTTCCTTTCATAAATCAGAAGCACAATGTGTAATTTCTTCAGTAGAACATTAATTTGAACTGTTTCCTTAGAACCGTTTCCATTTAAACAAACCTTAGGTCCAGGTAAGCCCTCTCCTGGTACTCCTCTGACGCCTGTTGGACCTCTCGGCCCCTCAATCCCCTGCACATTTATCAATGAGTGAAAGCTTATTTAACACATTACTAGCTATGATGGGATATGTTTCTGTTGGGACAATCTTCGCAATGTTTATTCAGATTTTGTTTGCCATACCTTTTCTCCCTGAATGCCAATCCCTGCTGGTCCAGCTGGCCCTTGAAGACCTGGTGGTCCTAATTCACCCTGAAGTTAAACACAACAATTAACCTGTTTTTATGTACAGTTTATGGTTTTGGATTTTGTTGCTATTGTTTTTTGTGACGTGTTTGTGATAAGGATATTCACCACCGCCAGTGTTGATGGGCGTTAATTTACCTTTAGGACAACTTTGCTTTATCTGATAAGATTCAATCAAGTTCAAATCTGTAAGTTGATGCATAAGTAAAGACAAATCTGATACTAACAACATTTTGTTGGTTAGGCAACATGGTAAAAATGTGACTACGTTTATGAATTACTAACTTGTTCTAGCATGTGACTTTACTGATGTTATTTATAATTGCAAACTCTAAAAGTGCAGTCTGAAAGGAGATGTACTAACTGTATCTTTCCCACAGCAACCAGATGTTTAGGGTCCTAATCAACCATCCCGCCTTGCTTTAATGTTATAGTAGAATATCCTGTAGCCCGGGGGATCTCCTGGGATTCCCTTTAATTTATTGAAAGTGTGCTGTTACAGTTAACTCCACTCATTAACACATTTACAACCCACCTTTTCTCCTTTGATGCCTACACCCTGCTGTCCCCTCGGCCCCCTCGGTCCTAAGAGCCCTCGGTCCCCCTGCAGAACAACAAAGCAGGTGAAACGCATCAGTTTACATCACAGCTGCTTTTTTTGACCGTAACAGCTGGGTGAGCATTATTCCAAGGTTAGCAAGTATGAGATGGTGTGATTTAGAAATTATTTTTTAGCACCTATGAATTTAGAAATTATTTTAGTTAGTTTAACTAATAATACCCAGCTTACATAAAAAAACACCCTTATGGGGAAAAAATGGGCTTAAAGTGGGAACCAGATAGGACTATCAATGTGTTACACAATGAATGCATGTTTTTTGCATATAATGCTTTATTTCAGGATCAGGCTGGGTGAGGAGAGAGAACTGCATGGGTCCTACAACAGATTTCTTAATAGCCCCTTCAGGGATACCCAGATTGTGGCATTCAGTCGCTCCTAGTGGGTCTTGTCACATAAGTCCATTGTGAGCCCATGCTCACTAAGTACTGATTCAGCATAGGAGATCTATATGGTCCACATGCACACAATGGGGAAATTTATTTAAATTTGATTTTGACCAAACCTTCTTCAAACTTTTACAGGTACTTTCTTGGAACTTATCAGGTACTTTAAATGAATTCACAGGCGGCTTTCTTGAGCTTAAGGAATATTTAAATGTAACTTTTACTCAACTTACTTCATGAGAACCTTTAGACATAGTGTTGGAGACCTAAACAAAGCTAGACATATGCGCTGAGATGATTTATTAAATAAATTATGAGAGCTTAGAAAATGCAAGAGACCACAAGGATGGGAACCAGAATACATCAAGGGAGGAAGAAAAACAAAACAAAAAGTGGCCACATACTTGTGAAGTAATGGAAAGGTACTGTTTGGATGCTGAGAGGTGAGAGCAGAGAGACAGAGAAAGAGAGAGAAAAAACACTAACAGGGAGCAAGGCAGAACATAAATCCAAAGAAATGACGAAGTAAACACAAAGACGAAACATTTAAAACGATCCTATTAATAACTAAAAACAAACTGATCAAAGAAAAAACACAGGAACAGGTTAGCTCTAATAAAATAAGTTAAAAAGAACATGACTAAGGACAAGCAAAAACATCAGATGACCAAAGCTGTAGTCTCAAAACGACCCAAAAAGCAGGGCTACGTTATGAGAAAACTTTCATGAAACCTTAGTGGATTTTAGCCGTTGCTTTCAAGTAGTTACAATAATCTTTCATTTAACTTGAGTACGAGGAAGTTATTAATTTCGGAAAAACGGTTTTTACTAAAGTTCCTGAAAGTAACAACTACGTCTTGTAAAATTTCCATCAAAGTGCTTTGAATGTTTCCAAAAGTAACCTCAAACTACACGTATTCCTGTCAGTAATCACTAAGTTTCATAAATAGTAACATGAATATAACAAGGTAAGGTAATTTATTTGTATAGTTTACTGTCTTACTGTTTTTAAAGTGAAAGCTGCAACCAGTATTAGAATAAAATGCATTAATGCTATGCTTCCTAAGCTCAAAGCTGAATGGATTGTCTCCTCTGTGTTTTCGGGGAGCAGCGTGCTCCCGCTTGCTCGGATCAAAGCTCTGGAAAACAGAGACACAACTACGAGAGTCAACATGTATACTTTGAGTCACGGAGCTTCAACAGGGGCAAATCTTGATACACTGAAGAACTGAACTGATCTATTAAGATACAGTCCGACTAAACCCTGCAGATTTGTTTTGTGTTTATTAACAGTGGTTTGTGTAATATTAACATTGAATGTCAACCGGTAAACTGGTTTTATAATACATTTATTTCCCAGAACATTTTCAGCCATTAGTTTACTTTAATATTTAAAAATAAATTTTTTTTTATACTTTAAGTCAGTATCTAGTGTGGACAACAAAAAAAAAGGAATGTTTTCATTGGTTTTCTAACAGTATGCAGCACTTAAACTAACCTTCGGTCCAGGAAGTCCTTCGCCTTGCGGGCCTTTTTCCCCCTGAACGCCTTGCTGTCCTTGAGGTCCCTGTAAGCAAATTCAGATTGCACAAGTCACCCAGAAAAACCACAATATCCATCGAATACAGAGTGGCAGAATAATGGCTCCATAACTTACGGGAGGACCAGGCTCACCCACTCCATGAGGACCGGGAGGACCTGGTTGGCCCTGGAACCCCATGTCACCCTAATAGAGTAATACAAAATAATAGTGTCAACTCTG
This sequence comes from Orestias chungarensis, assembly GCA_032876305.1. Taxonomy (NCBI): domain Eukaryota; kingdom Metazoa; phylum Chordata; class Actinopteri; order Cyprinodontiformes; family Cyprinodontidae; genus Orestias; species Orestias chungarensis. Next base: position 5,017,970 of record JAVLVB010001001.1, read on the forward strand.
ATGAACAGTAACAAATCACATATGACTTTAAAATACAAAAACAACTTTAAGGCTCTGTATGATGACGTACTTTTGGTCCAGGAAGTCCAATACCAATTTCACCCTGAATTCCTGGAGGGCCTGGTGGGCCTCGTTCCCCCTGGGATGAAAAATACAAACTTTCACAAAAACAACATTAAAACCTTTAGTTTCACGGGTTTAAAATAGTGTAATATAAGATCAATGAAAAGACTGACTGTCAGAACAGAGAAGATAACATTTACTACAATTGTACATGTCCTAAAATTACCAGCCGGGTTTAGGATATCAGATTACACCAATCTGAATTAAAATTGGTCGAGAATATTTACTGTATTTGTTAGTATTTACCTGATTTATTCTGTTTGGGCAACATTTGGATTTACATGCAAATCAAATTTTCAAATATAATTTAAAAAAATTGTTATGAAGGACGTTAAATGGAGTTTCTATCAAATGAATATAAGCAGAAGGATTTTTAACTCTGGTAGGTATTTTCCATATGGGTTTAAGTATAAAACTGCGTTAGTTTATGAATTACTAACATTTCTACCATCTTCAAAGTTCTGTCAATCCTAAACAACAAAAGTGTGACACTAATTTATGAAAGTTTAAACTGTTGGTTTTTGAAAGTAATTACACAGAAATGATTATGTAAAATTATTTGCAGAGGAAAGGTAGGAGTTTTTTTTTTTAAAACATTGATATCAATTGATTGTTCTGACACTTTACATGTTCTGTCCTTGATGCACGTTTCACACAGGAAGATTATCAGTGGTGTACCACTTTTAACCTCCATTTTCGGATTAAATAATCCTCAATTTCTCTATTCATCACCTCTCGTTGTAACGACGATATTTACGTTTTATAAAGTCCTTGTTCTAGAAATGTAAAAGTCTAATTCGATTTTGACAGTCTTAGATTACCTGATATTTTTGCCCCCCGAGACAAAAAAATTGGAATTTAGGTGCTAATTAAAGATACATTTCTAAAACCTACTGTAGATTACTATCCACCGCCCAAAACGATCTAGTGTAATAGTTACATTTTTCTGAACCAATGCTTCAAAGTTAGCTTCTCTTAAAATGACCCTATCGAGGAGCTGTGGTTAGGTTAATAAACAGCTGATTTGTTGAGTAAATGTGATGTGACGGTAGGTTAAAAAACTCCACTAAAACCAGTGAAGCATCCGTCACTCACTGCTGCCAGGTATAAAGTGGGATTCATCTTTATGGCCACAATTTAGAGATGTCTTGTGTTTAGGGTAAAATTACTTCCTAAATTTTAAAGTTGTGGGGAACAAAAAATTATTCGATGTTGGAATAAAATTCAAATCTGACAGGAAGATAAGGTGGAGATTTTTGGTAAAGGAAAACAACTCAAACAAATCTTTAAGAAGAATAATGTGTTTTGCTGGTTTTGCAAAAGCCTAAGAAGTAATTTATTATCTGTTTTCAAACTCATGTATATCCAAATTTAACTATGTTAGCTGTTAAAATATTAAAGAAAAACTATAATGGTTATGACCCTTATATGACCGCTCATTTAACGGGGAGGATCATAAATGATGTCAGACACGACACACAGACTTTCCATGCATGGCAATACATGCAAGTCACATTTTCAGACATTGTATTAGGTTTAAAGAAACAGAACACACGAGATTCTGTATTCATTATGATGGTTATAGTGAGTCAAAATGAGAATAAGGAAGGTGTCTTAAGGAAGGAAGAAGTTTTGCTTTGGGTTAATACCTAAGTGCTAACTTCAACCTCTTGTTCAAACGTATCATAAAAGTATTTGTCGAGGTTGCTTCAGATGTGTGGGATGGGCTGGATCAAATTTGTCCAAAAAAGACGGACCTGTTTTCCCTGCTGCCCTTCAGGTCCAACATCTCCCTGTGGTCCTGGTACACCCTGGGCAGAAACATCATGCAATCAATTACAATATGATACAATTTTATGATTTAAACATTAATACTCATGTCAAATAAGAATCCTGTTAATAAATGTTAGTAACAAACAAAACATTACAAACCTGCAGACCTCTTGGTCCTCTCGTTCCAATGGAGCCTTCTGGCCCCTGAAGCCCATAAAACATAAAAAAAGAAAATTAAATTAAAGCTTAAAGAGAGAGAGAGCGAGAGAGCGAAAGAGAGAGAGAGAAAAGACCAACATGTAAATTTGTTACTTCACATTTAATAGTATAATTGTCTCACCCTGTCTCCTTTGATTCCTGGAGTGCCACAGTCTCCCCTCTCACCCTGTGCAGAAATTATGAGTTTTAAACATGTTTATATGTGTGCAAAAACACATTTTAATATGTTTTCTATTGATCTGAATACCCTCGCTCCTTTGTAACCAAGTTTCCCCTGCAGACAAAAAAAATATTGTTTACTTGAAAGTCAAGATGTTGCGTATCAGCCAAATAATCACAATGAGTCGTTGTGTTCACCTCAGCTCCCTCTTGCCCAGGTATTCCACTTAACCCTGCTTCACCCTATTGCAAAATAAATTAATACAATTGATAATAATTACTTGTTAAGCTAAAATAGAAAAAAAACATACATTTTACATGTTTTAAATAAAAAGAGGCGACAAAGAATTATACGTTTTCCAAAGGTGAGATAAATCATGTAGTTTTTTATGCTGATCCTGTTCATGATTAAACAAAGCTACATTTCTACGAAAAAGCTTCTACATACAGTGAATATTTATCCTTTGTGGACTTTATTTATCCTCTGATGGAAACTTTATTGTAAATAACCCAACTAAACTACCTAGAATTTCAGAAAACACCTTAGCAAAAATACTTCATGCATTTAAATGAATGTATAGCTATTGTGATCAAATATCTTGTTTTACTTCTTTGTACTGTTTCTACTTTGCTTTTTGAGAGAGAATACAACTTTATTACAGAAAAAAACAGGTAATACAGATTAGAACTGAAAATACATGGAAACAGAGGTAAAGAGCTACGCTGAGGCATGGCATAAATCCTTTCACTTAAAGTTGTTTTAATAGGTTGGGGGTGACAACATTTTAAACTACCGCCAACCTGCATTCATTCTAATGACCACCAGAGGGCGTCTGAAGGGTTGTAAAGGTCAAATTGGCCAGAAGTCAGCGTGATTGGATTTATCTTGCCTGATTATCTGTCCTGGTAAACATTTTGTTACAGAGGAACATTTTCAACTTTCTCTTTTAGTTTTTTAAACGTGGATCCTAAAAGTGGAAAACAGATGATTTACTTAGAAAAAAAAAACTTAGAGATTTTAAACCATTTCACAGCATTACTATTGAAACATGATAATGTAATGGTTTATTAGTGTCGTACAACGGTCTGAAAGGATGGGGTTTAAAACTGTTTAGTCATTATTGTATGTTTTTATATTTATACATTTTTGAGTAGGCCATGAGGGAATTTGTAAAAGTAATGTGATGCAATAAATATACACAAATATTATTCTTTGTACTATAAAACACAGCTGTAAATATTGCATTGAAAAACTGCGTTTCTTTATGTTTGAAAGGATTAGTTGTGTAAGTGAAGTTCTGTTAAAGGCGATCCTTTCATTGTGCCAACCACTACCTCGGCCATTGAAATAAAGCAAAATTACAATAAGCCATGTCTAATCCTCAAAATGCCCTTTTTTACGAAAGCTTCCAGTGGTCTAAAACTAATTCTTTCAACATTAGTGCAGCATAACACTGTCCTAAAATTTTAGTAAATGCGATTTTTGTCACATTTTCATTTTTAAGTAGTTATTTAAACAAAAAATATTGGCCGGAGGTTGCGCACTTTAAATCTTCCTGTTTGAAACACGTAGAGAGACCAGAACATGCATCCTCTACATTCTTCACCAAATAGAAAACACATGCAGTGTACATAAAGAAATTATGATTCATTAAACAGGTGTTTCTTTTTTGTTATTTGCAGCTTTACTTTTATATTAGTTAGCTTAACTAAAATTATAAAACATTTTCCAGTCTCCATTGTTATTGTTGCATCACCTACTATCATATAACTATCAATTTTTACAGTATAACAGCCTAATTACAAATTGACAATGGGTTATAAGTCGATTTAAAGGTAACTTGGTAGAGAACAAATACTTTAAATTTAGAAAAAAGAGCAACAGTCTGGTTGGGTATATGTTCCTCTTGAAATTACATAAAATTAACTAATTTGTATTTATACTAAATTAAAGACAAATCCAAAATGTAACACTAAGTGATTAAAAATGATTCTTTATAAGATTCATCCATCAAAGTATTACAGATCAAAATAGTTTTAGACTGACTTAACAAATAGGTTGATTGACATAATGCCTCGCAATTTACTTACCTGTTTCATATTTCTGCAATATAATTAACAATCACATGACGCTTAAAAACAACCTTTTGACTGATTCTTTATGAACTTACTTTCAGAGGCCTCTGGGGAATTTCCCAGCTCAAGAAAAAATTAAACCATAAGAAACTCACCTTTTGCCCTTTCTGGCCGGGAGCGCCATCATCACCGGGGCGACCTTTCTTACCCTGAGGAGATGAACAAAATCATGGTCAAAATTCTGTGATTTTATGTGTTTGACATTTTGTTCTGTTGTTGATAAGAGCTCAAATGGCTTAGACGTTTAACCCCAGGAGCCATAAATTGCAGCTTGTCATGAGTATGTGGAAGTTTAACTTTCTCTTGACAGGTGTTGTTGCAGACAGCACTTTTGTGACTGTTACTTCTACACACGATGAATCTCGTTCAAACAGCCAGCAGTTTCTGGTCCGACCTGCACCTGGTTCACCTATGCGTCTGTTGCTATTGACTGGACTACCTGGTGGCCAATTAAACTAATGAAGGCAATTATCTGAACCCCTGTTGTTTAAGTATAAGAATTTGAGGAATTTTTTTCTGAGGTGAGCGCACCTGGACACACAGCTGTCTGTTTGCAACCCCAGAGCTGGACCATAACTGGGCTGTTTGTTATTTGAGGAGCGCATGGGACTGAATCTAAGTGGGTGAAAAGTGAAATTGAAAAGGTCCTAGCTATTAGAGCGGTGTGTCAGATTTCTGGCCTGTTTTATGAGTACCTACTGGCGTATAGTTGCATGACAATGCACAAATAAATGCAATCTAATTGATTTATTTTTATGTTTTTTAATCTTTTTTTTTTAGATTTCTATTTTTTAGTTTAGACTGTGAGTTAGCATCACCTTTCCGTTTATGAGTGTTATTACTCATAAGCTACGCTGAATACGAAAAATGGGACTTGCAGAATTAAATATTGGAGTTATCTACGTTTTGCATCACATACAATTCCAATAAAATACACAACATGTAGGATTGTAAAATGCAACATGTGAGAAAAAGAAGGCTTTAAAAAGTTCACTTGCTCTCAGAAGTTGTTGTGAACAGCAAGTAAATGTGCAACCCTGACTTTCCAAGCACAAAAAAGCCAATTTTTATTTCACCCTAAAAACACTCCTAATAAATATTAAATGTTAAATGCTCACCGCAGGCCCGCTGGGTCCCCGTTCTCCTTTCTCACAAGCACATCTCTGGGCCAAAGGACACTTGAAAAAAGGTGGACATGTTTGTCAGACCTGATTAAACCATACAAAATGTGAAATATTTTTAACTGAACAAGAGAGTGCACTCACTCCTTCATCAGCAATGACGGTCTGAAAAGAAAAGGGAATCTAGTGAATTGCATGGTATTTATGTATATTGGTAGAAAGTTCTATTTATTGGACTTATGTAGGTAGAGGCTTTCCTTCACAAAAGAGGAATTCAGTAGGAGATAAAGTTTTAAAATGGAAGGAACAAGTTTTTACAAGCTGTGCAATCATAAAGGAAAGACGTCAGTGAAAGTTTACTTATTCATGCAAAGAAAAGAATATTTCAAATCTGTATCTCAAACATTTAGGGCAGCTTCAAAGATCAACGGCAAATCCTGATCTGGCTGCATTTTTTTAAATGTTGTTTTTTCCTCAGCATTGTCAAATACCTGACCATACCTGTCCATGTGTGTGTTCATAAAGGACGCTTCTCTAAACTCAGTACAACCACCTTGTCCTTTGTTATGTGTTGTCAGGTGAGAGACGTGTGTTTACACTCACTACTTCGCTGAAGACTTTTTCTACTACGTCTACATCCTGCAGATTGTGGAGGAAGCGGGAGGCCGGGGAGCTGGCCAGCAGGCGGAGCTTGGCCACGTTGGCCGGCTCACTGGCCGTCCGGGTGATGCCTAGAGTGAAGAACTTGATGCCCTGGTTCTTTGCATCAGCGACGGCAGAAAAAATGTCCGGGTTCCTTGGGTGCGAGGCGCCATCTGTGAACAACACCACCACTTTGATGCTGCCTGGTCTGGATTCCTCCTGGTAGATTTTTGTAATGTTGGTGATGGCGTATGTGGTGTACGTGCCATGTCCAATGTAGACTATAGGGGCGATGCGGTTCTTGAAGTTTTCAGATCCTTTCCAGTCTCTGAGAGTTTGCTCATTGATAACATGACTGCTGTACTGCAGCAAAGCCACCCTGGAGGTCAAGCTGCGGCCAGCCGGCAGCCGTGCGCCTTCAAGTCTGTCCACCATGTTCATTGCAAAACGCTTTTCCTGCTCATGATTGTCTTTCGCGCTCTCAGAACTGTCCAGCAGGAAAGAGAGCTCCAGGCTGCAGTCTTCATCCAGGATGGCTGTGAGAACAAAGAACCGGAGGAAGGAATAGGAATACTTAAAGTTTTTGCTTATTTACTAAATAGTTACCATCAAATCTAAAGTTTAATGCAATAGCAGTATACAAAGAGTCTTACAGCCAAGTAGAAACTGTTGCAAAACATTGATTGTTAGACAGTTTTAACGTGACAAAGGTTTTCTTTCCCCAGGTCCTGAATGCAAAGAGATCTAGATATCAAAGGGGTTTTAACTGGTTTAATAAAGAAATTAATTGACAAAAACATTTTAGAGAAATGAATCAATCTATTTTACAATGTTTTTAAGAAATCAGATTGGCCTCCAGGACTGATTCCCACACAAGCTCATTAAGCTTGGCAGATGTTGAGATTTAGCTATGTCTACGGTGGAAAGAGGAGATATGACATAAAAGCTTAATAAAAAAATAAAAAAATAAAAAATAAAAACCAATTAAAACTACTTGAATGAGTGATTTCTCTGTCTTACTGGGTAGGGTGGAGCTTTTTAAGGGTTTCTCCAAGTCTGTCTTACTGAAAATGTCTGAATGGTTCCAGGTAAAAAGGTAATTAGGGGCAGATTGATTTATAAGTTGTAGAAACGTTGGACAATGTACAGAGGATAGAAACTAGGTCAGTCTGTTACTTAAAAAAAAAAACAAGAACATATGTTGGATTTGTTTACACATGTTTCTTTCCAAAAACATATAGTAACATATTTACATCTGTACATACATGGACTGGTTCTGTTCAGATTAAGCCTTAATAAAAAATGCTATTCAAAAATTAGATAAAAAAAAACTCTTTATAGAATCTTTAAAGCTTTCTGAAATACTTAACACAAGCGTTTTACAAATGTTCAGACAAACTTGTTTTAGGATTTTGAATAAGGGGAATTCCAGCTTGCCAGAAACCCAATTAAGATTATCTATTAATTGTAAAGTGACTTTGACAAAAGTAGGTGAAGTCAGAGGTATTTGTGTGCACTTCAACATAAAAATTAATAATACTGACATTTTACTGGTTGTTACAAGAATTATTTTCTTCTACTTTCCATCAAATTTCTCACCCTGTCCATCGTGAATGCTTGCCGCTACCGGCCTGGCTCTGGATTTCTTGTAATTTTTCCTTTCTTCGTTAAAGTCTTGGGTCCAAACGCTGGACATTGATGTGAACAGGACCACTGACGTAAAATAGGGCAGCATCCTGACCCCTGTGTAAAAAAAGTTTAAAAAAGCATCCCAAATCAATCAGATTTAACAAACAGTAATACCTCAGATCCAAGTGCATTCTGAAAAACATAGAAATAGATTACACTGACTCACTCTGCAAAAGATGTTACGTTTCCCAGTTTCTGTTTCCTATTTTCTATTCAGGCTGAAATGCAAGCTTGAGAGATGCACCATAGGGCTAGCTGTTCCTTGCAACAGCAGCTGCCACCCTGGGAGAAAAGAGTAAAAGAAGCAGAGGATGCTTCCTCCTCCTATATAAGGAGAGAGATCTCGTAGAGTCGTGCCAAGACTCCTGCTGTTGCTCCAGGGCAGGGGAACGCTGTTGGGAAGAGTTGTTAAGACTAAGGAAACAATGTGTGTTTGCTAAAAGTGGTGTTTAAAACATCTACCAGTGAAGCTGGGAGCAGATGTACACCTTTAAGGGAAAAGTACATTTTTTAAATTATTGAAAATTACAGTTGTCACATTATTTAATTAAAAGTTGTTCTTTTTGGCACATGTAAATTGCAGAGCTTGTTTGGACTCTTACTATTGGCACACAATTCAATGTCATTTCCCCAGTTGGTGTTTTGAAAAGAGAAAACTGAACACTGCAATAGAGTTTTAGACTTGATGTATGAAACGGCATCATTTCACAGTTAGGAGATATTTAATGTTCAGAGGCCATAATGGCAAAGGACTAATCCTCTTTGGTTTCCACCAAGGACTTTTTATGACAGCAGCAACTTTTCTACCTGAGGAAACAGGGTTAATCCAAGGGAAAAGATTGTATTATTGTTTAAAATATTAAGTGATAGCCAACAAAAAGGGACAATTGTTCCCTTGTTCAAAGTTAAAACAGTGGATACAATCTTTGCAAACTCAACCTTCAAACCTTACATTAGAGAAGGTAATAAACAGCTTTTTCAGGCTGTTGTGAATGGAGTATAATTCATAAATGAAATTAATGAACTACCGGAAAACAATATTCAGTGAAAGCACCTAACGTTTTGATTATTTTTATTTTAATTTAAAGGAGCTTTGCACCAGCAGATGAGTGGCATGCAAAATATTTTCAGCAGATAAATTACTGCAACCTGCAGGCAACTTTGGACCCTTCCTGACCCCGAAGAATGACGATCTGACCGCTCAGTGGTCCGGCTGACCTTTACATGATCTCTTCTTGGCGTGTTTAAAGATGAGCTAGGTCATGTGCAGACTGGCAGAAAATTCAGGGATGCTTCTTCTCCTTCTTATGTTGGTTTTGGTGAGGAGGCTTTGTGTTTCAGAGCCCCAGGGGACGAGTAATTAGAGGAGACTTTCTGACAGAAAGGAATGTTGCACTTAATGACAGTTTGGGGGGAAAAAACATCACTCTGCATCTTTATCTCACTGACAATGATACAAAATGTACATTTAGCACATTTTGGATTATTCAACATGCTATTTTACTAAATATACAAGAAATCTCTGATAGATTTTTCAGTACTATTGTTTAGCTTTGGGTATCTTTGGCCTTTCATACTAACTTTCAAATTTTTGTGGAAGCAAAATAAACTTCGGTCCTCATACAGGCATGTTTGTCACAGTTCCAGCTCTTAAACCATTTTAAAGCTACTCTAATTGTGAATAATAAGGCTTTGTGCTGTAAATTCATTACCTGCCATTTATAGAGTCATACAAATTAAAAATACACCTGCCATACTGAAACAGCTTTTATGTCCTGACAGAATTATACACCAGGGGAACAGGAAGTTTTTGATTTATTTGATTTTCATAGATAATCTAAACAACTCGTAAATTAAAGATTAGAAATAAATGCTTCAGTGGAAACTGTTGTGTGTGCTTGAAACTCCATCTAACTTTGAAATGTTTTTTAGTTCATTCATGTGGATAAACATTTGTGAAGTTGTTTAAGATCTAAACTAAATTATGCTTAGACAAAAAGCAAGATAGAAGGTTTCTGTTTTAAAATGTATGATGCTACTTGAGTTACATCCCAAAGGTAGTGACAGCATTCTGCAGCACAAGCATGTTTATTGGCTTCACCTTCGCTATACCTGTCTGCAGCTTGAACCTATGAATATACCTTGGCATACTACTGTCTGGCAGACAGACGGTGCCAGATTTTTGTAAGCGTCCCATAAGTACATTTTCAGCGATCATTACCTGATTTCTTGTTTCTGACTAGTTCACTGTTTCTTTGATTTCTATGTCTTGTCTTTTCCTTATCTGATACCTCACATGCTGCCAGATTATCTTGACATTGACCTTGTTTCCGACCAACTGACCAAATGGTTGCTTTAGTCTTACCCTGACCCTCGTTTCTGTGCCCTACTCCTGAGTCACTGAACGCTCTGCCTCAGCGAAGCATCAGCTTCTTGCAGTGGATGCTATCAAAGTCCAGTATGCTCTCTCTCAGAATAGATCCTAATCACAACCTGCCTTTAAGAAACGTAACTTTTATTCTTTTTGCTGTGTTGGCTAAAATTTTCATTCATTACACAAAGATACATTTACAACAACACCAAAGTCAGTAAAAAAGACAAAAATCCAACTAGAAAACCTAACCCTAACCCTAATTTGTTTAATAATTGCATTAAAATAACAACAAATAAAACATTTGTGAACCTGCAAATTTAACAAGTTTATATATATATATATATATATATATATATATATATATATATATATATATATATATATATATATATATATATATATATATATATATATATATTTT
>JAVLVB010001001.1:5033641-5078457 GCA_032876305.1 Orestias chungarensis
TATATATATATATATATATATATATATATATATATATATATATATATATATATATATATATATATATATATATATATATATATATATATCAGTTTGTTTATTAATCAGAAAACAAAAAAAGCGCCAACAAGTAAAAACTGTCAGTAGATGGCGACCTTACTCCGAGAACATAACTCAACACAGTCCTAAAAGTTTCTATCTTGTTTGTAGTTTAGAGAGGATGAACAAAAACGACGTTTGATCTATTTTACATCCAGCATTTTGCACAATTGTGATGTGCATAATTAAGAACTTTGCACATCATTAACATGTGTTGTGTGTTTTCATGTGTGCTACAGAGGAGAAATCGCCACAATAAATTGTTCTGAATTTTAATTATCTTTAAATCCAACATACAGGGATCCAATAAAACTGTAGGTCGATTGTAATTTTCTAAAATTGTTCCTCAAACAAATATGAATATTTGTCAAACACAAGACTTAATCTGATCTTATTGTTAAACTTGAAATAAATGTATGCTTTTATCAAATAATTAAAAATAAAACGAATCATTAACACTTGCACTGACATTGTGAAACTGAAATAACCGGATTAATTGTTCAAATAAATTGTAATGGATATGACAATGTGTTAAATTCCTTTTTTCCAAACCCACAGGATAGAAATTTGTTTTATGTGTTATAGCAACAATTCACTATTACTATCTTCATTCTGTATAGCCTATATGCTTATTGAAAAACATCCATAATCGATAAGAAACAAATTAAATCAGTTTTAAATATACAGATTAGATTTTATTAATCTGTATCCCAGTAAAAGCCGCACCCATCAGATTAGTTATTTTATGTACATTTTGTTTGTTGGATTCTTGTGTGTAAACTTGCAATGTAGGTCATGTATGAGCTCATTCAATTCATAACATTTAAATATGTCCACATAATTTTACCAGGAATTGTTATATTTTGTAGAAGAATGGATAGCAGGATTTAAAATGTGAAGGGTAAAACCCTAATTACTGGGAATGAACATTTTTATGTCATTAACATGTTTAAGTAGTGTATTCGATTAACTTTATTTACAAAAAATATCACTAATTTTCTCTTATTTCATTATAGTCGGAGATGATTGTCTCGTATTTCACCAGAAATCTTGGCCGAAATCATTACTGTGTGTGAATAATTTTGGGCTTTGCAGTTGAAACAAACATTAGACTCGAGGATAATCAGCTGGTTTCACCATTCAGCCGCACGGCGGCGCTGTTGAGCTTCTCTCAGATCACATTTTTAATCATCAAAAACGCTCCAGTAATTTAAACCCTCGTTGATGCGTTGCTTTGGAAATACAATAAATGACTTGTTTATGTATTTTTTGTCTTTAATTACAAAAGAACTGATTAAAATAATAATTAAAATTTAAAACAATTTAGAAAGTTATTTGTGTTTGGTTTTGTGTAGCTCCTCTTCTTCCAGTTCTCCCAGTTTGTTTGTGTTTTCTTCCTTCCCAAGCCTGAATATACAGACCGTGTGTTTAGTTCCAAAGCGTCAGGGCAAAATTATAACAACGACGACCCGCTGAGAGTGTAAAATCACTGGCTCCTGCGTGGCATTATGCCGCTTCCAGGGGCCACAGGGGATTTATCCAGCGGGACCGAGGGCTGGGTTGGAGCTGGAGGAGGAGGAGGAGGAAGGCGCTTCTGGCCTTTGTGCACGCCTCCTTTTCATCAAGCTGCGGGCTTGAGAGGGACAGAGCAAAGCTGCTGCATCCCAGGATCAGTCCTTTGCAGCTCCTCCATCTGCAGCGCCGAGCTGGACTGGCCAGCCAAGCCAGAATGTGGAGAGCACCTCTGCTTCAGCTCTGCTTCTTCCTCCTGTGCTTTGTTAGATGGTGCCATGCTGAAGGTGAGTGTATGAGAGAAAGTCTTTCAGTAGTTGAGTGTGAAAGATGAGGGATTTACTGGAGGGGGCTGGGGGGGCTGCATGTGACTCAGCCAGTGCACTTGTTGCTCATCAGTGTAAAGTAGAGGAATGCTATCTATCTATCTATCTATCTATCTATCTATCTATCTATCTATCTATCTATCTATCTATCTATCTATCTATCTATCTATCTATCTATCTATCTATCTATCTATCTATCTATCTGTCTATCTATCTATCTATCTTGAGGTTTCTCAACTCTCTAGAGATATTTAGAGCAACATGTTTTACCTCCTGGTTGTACTTTAAAGGTTGAACACAAAGCCTCTGTCAGGCAGATTGGGGAACTTTTGCCTGAGCTTTACTGTTGCTAGGTTGCAGAAGAGAGCATGTGACTTACGGACAATCTGTGAGGACCGAGAGGCTGCTGGTACAAATCTCGCTCAGCGGGGGCCAGCTCTTTCACTGCTCACCTAAAACCTCACCAAACATCTTCCCATGTGAAACCACGGAACATGCTCAGAAACAGGCCACCGTTTAAAATGTGACGGCCTCACACTTGCGCATGTTGTGTTTGCTGCACAGCAAGATCCTGCTGCTCAGATTGTAATCTGCTTTCTTTTTGCTCAACCCTTAGTATGTAAGCTCCTTAGTGTGAATCAAGCAACTAATTACTCTGCTGCCGCTGCAAACTGGAATCATTTCTACTGAGCGAGCGGCTCAGAGTTGAGAAGGGTCACTCGTGTTGCTTGCTCCAATGAAACGGCTAATGTACTTCTCTCACAAGCGATGTGTCAAATTGAAAGGGAAATCTGTGTTGGTACCTACTTCCCTTGGCATTTCCTCTGAAATTGGGGACAGTTACAGAACTTGTATATTTTGCTGATGGCAGCTGAAGTTTACAAAGTGATGATCGACGTAAAAATAACAGAATATTGTCTAGCCTCGTCAGCAGGTTCTCATTGATCATTAATCTCATATTTATAGTAAATGATGAACTCCAGTGTTTCTTAAAGAGTGTACCAAGAATTACCTAATTAACAATGTGGTACTTTAGCAAATAATTATCTTGGACCTCCATTACAAAAGAACACTTACGTTTATTTAATATTTGGAAGCATTTCGTTAGAACTATCTGACTTCGATTTTAATAGACAGGGTATCTTCGTTCGTTGCTCACATACATGCTAAGAATGAGAACACAATGACTCATTACAATCAGCTGTCCTCTGTTGCTACAAAATCAGTCATTTGTTGAAGTGTTTGAGTTTCCTTGGATATAAAACAATTTCATCAATTGATATGATAAACCTGACTTTACAAAGTTATGAGGTTAAGATGAGATGTGGTACTCACTTTTGGACTACTTGTTTCTCTCTTTTCTGTGTCTGGATCTGTTTGAACAACTCATACGCAAATAAGCCAAGCAAATCATCTTTGTAAGCCACCTTGTTCATACAAACCTTTTTTTTGTAGTTCTGCCAAAAAGAAAAAAAGCTTGACTTCTTCCTTCCAGAGTGGCCAAGTTGATTTAGGATTAGTTAATGTTTTAAATAATAAAGCACTATTTTTCAATCAGATGCGGTTTCTATTTGGATATCTTTTTTTTAACAGATGATCAGTCCCTTTTCAGACAGAGTTCCCCAGGTCTTTACCCAATGTCTTAAATCATTTTATGTTTATTTTATTTGGTTAGAAAGAAAACTGTCAGTTTTAGGTATAACCTTAAAATTCATATCTACAGGTGAGTTTCCAATAAACTCAAGTGACTATACAATGCCAAAAATGTAGTTATTGTAACACTTCTCCAAGCTTTTCTGCATTTTCCATGATTACAATGCCCCACACCATTTTCAGTAAGCTTTAGCTTCCCAACTCGTCAAAATATGCATCTGGTATTACCAACCAGTTAGATTCTCCTTAGGTGGCCACATGTTTTACTAGCCTACAAATCTGTATGTATGGTACCCAAAATGTTCAATCAAGCCATCCCGTGCACTTCTGGTATTGCAAACATTGATACTAAAATCAGGATTGTGATTCAATGTAACTTGCACCACCAGAAATACATTATATGAAGCTCCCAAGCCATCATCACAAGGTTGTTAAGATGTAGAGTAACATTTTGTACAAATATATGTATTTAAAGAATGTAATGAGAATATTTTTGTAAAAAAAAGTCATTTATGAAATAAAAAACTATTGGGGTAAATGTTTAGTCTGATTAAATGTGAGACAGTTAGAAAACATTGTTTATATCTCCATTTGTAAAGTATGATTAATTGTTTGGTTTAAGTTTTGGGCATATAATGTAAGTCAGATTCAATAAATGGTGCTTCCTACATGCTATTTTACCACGATGGGGGGAAGGTACTTTCTCTAATCTCTGCTTGATCCTCCAGAGAAATCCTTTAGTTTGATAATTGTTCCTTCCTTGTACCTTCTGGTGCCCGTTATCCCGGCTGTGAGGTTGACGCTGTTACTGAATGCTTACACTGCGTTTTATGGCTAACGTGACAGTCCTGAAGGAGATTTCACGCTGCTGGTTTTTGAACCATTTTGCTGGTCTCCACATGTTTACTTAGTTAATGAACTTGTTTTCTCTGGTGATCATTTTCAAGGATGATCCTAATGACCCCTGCTAAAGTACACCGTAAGAGCATTGTCATGTATTCATGTGGAAAAACGGCAACCAAGCAACATTTTGGTTAGTGTTTTGTGCTTATATGTTAGAAAGCTGCAAGTTAAACTTTGCCTTCTGCTACTCAGTGTGTTTTTTATTTCTTTGCATTAAAACCTATTCTTAGACAAGCACATGCGTAAATAACACCCTGCACATGGCGGCTTCTTTCTGGTTTGGAGGCCTAAATCCTTGTGCAACAGTAACATTTCACCAGAAATTGAAATACTTTTGACTCAGTTTGTGAGCAAATCCTTTTGTAAACCCCCCAACATCCTTAACCCACCGTCCATAATATTTCAGCTTCTTACTCGCTGTTATGCTGTGACTCACTGTCCAGGAGGAAAATAAGTTGTATTTATCCGTAGTATTGCTTCCTGACATTAAATCAATGTATTTTTCACCCCTCCGCTCATTCTTCTTTTTAAGCGTGCACCAAATTGTTGAGCATTCCTCCGTCCTAACCAAGCCTCGGCTCCATTCTTCTATTTGTTCCTGCCTTTTTTTGCTTCCAAACCCCCGGTTTTTTTAGCGGCTTTGAGAGTACTACTGAGAGCCAAAGTCACTTGTTTGGCAATTGACGGCATTCTGCTGCGTTGATTTCCATATGAAACAGGCAGCAGCACTTCGCCCTGACAGCGTGGATGGGTCCTGCGTCTCACGCTGCCAGCAACCGTTCTCTTAACTTTACACACATTAAGTCCGAGGCGACAGCCTTGGCTAAACAAGACGCCGTTGACGAAAGCTTAAAAACATGTTTCAGTTTCTGTATACAGACATAAAAAAATCATAAACTATGCTTTAGGTTTAACACAGCCAGCTTTTATTTGTGAACTTAAATGTATACTGTTCACCTAAAAGGCTGTTTGTATTCTTTTTCTGCCTGATGCTGTTTTCAGTTCTAACCATGCATCCCATCTGGCCCATTTTATGCTCTATTGTAATGATCTCAGTGGGGTTTCAGAGAGTTTTGGGTACCTCTTATTCTAATGCGCTTTTTTGTTTTGCCAGTAGTAGGAAGTTCTTATCTTTGCTAACAGTTAGAGAAGATATCTCTCCTGCTGTGGATTTAAGTTGATAATTAAGGAACAGAAAAACATTCAATTACACAAAAGACTTTACGTCAAATCCTTACCAGTCATTTCCAAACAGAAAATCTCCAGATTTGCACCAGTCACCTGTTGGCTTCCCTAAATCTTCACTTATTGAAATAGTCCGGCGGGAACGGTTTCAGGGTTAAAGGTGGATTTGAGGAAAAAAGTTACAAACTGGAAATGCATCAAACAATTTTCCGGAGATTGAAATTATGTTATTGAGTCAACCATTATTCCCTAATAATTATTTAGTAAAAACTAAGGACTCTCACCAATTTAACTTTAAACATATAAAAATAATGAAAATATGCCTAATAATCATACAACTGTTTATTGTCCTTTAGAATCCAAAAAAAAGCTCTCTTAAAAAAGAAAACAAACAAAAAACAAAACATAAACAACCTGCTGTATACCCTTTTTCAGGCTACTAAGAAACAGAACATATCATATCATATCAAGTTTCAAAGAATATTGGTATGAGCCAGAACAAAACCCTGATCGTCGTATGAAAAGCCCTTACATTAGATTGTGCCTTTTAAAGTTTCAACTTCCATGTGCTTGATCTGCCACCTTTCCCAGAGGTAATGGTGTCAGGGAACACTGTCTGCATCTATTTACTTCTACCAGATTGTTTTCTCCCTTGGCATACATCATGAAAGCTGTCAGCCTGAGTGCAAATGTAAAGCATCCACATGCTGTAAGTGAATAGTGAAGCTTACTTTCATATTGTTTATTATAATTTATTATTAATAAAAAGAATCCAGGGTTGCACCTGAGCAAATGTTCATTTAAAAACCTTTGCCTGAACTGTCTGAAATTGGTAATAAAAGGTAAAATGTAATTAACATAAATATGGTATAGGTATAGGTGTTTAAATGTGGTTGAAAGGATGCTAATTGTGGTTCCTGCCTGAGTTTAATGTCTTTGCTTAGACTAAATTTGGATGGGACATGCATGTCTAAAGAATGTCACACTTCAACAAAACAAAAAAGGCTTTCTTTCAAAAGCCTTTACAGAAGTTTTGTAATTTTTCTTTCAATTATCTTCTGAGCAGCAGAAGGTAATCTACCCCAACACTGCAGAGTTCAATATGCAGCCTGTTTTGCTGAAATCCTGTATTAGAACAGTTAGGTGTTGATCTGGTTAATGTGAGGAGAGAAGAAGGTAAATAGGCATGTTAATGTCTTGATGAAGTGATATTTCTCATGAAAACATTGGATTTTGTACTCCTAATTCTTGCAATATTTAGGTAAATTAACCTTCATGCACATAAAAACACTTTCTTATGCAAGTTTTGCAAAAATCAATCAACACAATGGTTTTTAAATTTATTTAAGTTTGAGTTCTGTTTTTTACTGAAATAAAAAAGACAGGTAATTGACAGACAGTGGATCACGAACCTTCACGACTATATTCATCCTGTGGAGAATGCTTGTTTAAATGGCTCTGGTACCACCCAGTACCACTATTTATTCCAATTACATCTCAGAGCAGACAGGGGCAGCACGCGCCATAAATCAGGCTGTCAAACAGAGATCGTCAGAATTGCACATTCCTCCTTGACAGGGCCTGATGGAGTGTTCTGCTTCTGAACTGTGCCGCCTGAATCAATCTCTCCTGGAAAATGTCAGGGAAGGTAGAGAGGTGGTACCTTATCTCAACAGATGCCACTCTCTGGGAAGATCAAAAGACGCCTGAAAAGAGTGAAGTGTGGCTTGTAGAGATGTCTGGGGGATGGCTGGTACGCTTGTCTCTGAGGCTTGTCAAAGCTGTTAACAGCATGCTTTGTAAGGGAAATCCCTCCACTCCTCCTCCTCCTCTGCGTGCCCTTAGGTTCATTAAATATAGTTAATGTAAGTTTAAGGAGTTTTTTGATTGAAGTATGCAAGCTCAATTGCTAAAGAAGAAACTGAAACTTTGTGTAGGATGCGAATTGGGACAGTTTCGCTGTGGGTCAGGTCGATGCATCCCCGGTGACTGGCACTGTGATGGGACATCAGATTGCATCGATGACACAGATGAACTTGGCTGCCGTAAGTTAAAGTCTATCACTATAATAGATAAACAGACAGGATGTTTTAACTACATCCATAATGTATCTCACTCAGGTGGAGTAAGTAATCACGGGTCTGTGTGTATTCTGACAGCTCAGGTAACATGTGACGACAGTCATTTCCAGTGTCTTAGTGACGGCGAGTGCATCCCGGATGTTTGGGTTTGCGATAACGAGGAAGACTGTGAAGATAGCTCTGATGAGAGGCATTGCCGTGAGTACTGTTTAGCTACTTTTCTTTCAAAAGTTTTTTTTTAAATTCATATTCAGACTACTCAATGCATTTTATTTGTTTTATTAGAATTTTATGTGATCGATTTATACAAAGTTGTAATGAACATTGGTGAACATTAATGAACACAAAGGAACACACCAGACAGGTTAGAATAGAATAGAAATTAGATTTTATTGTCCCACGACATTGAAATAATTTAGTAACAGCAGTTGTCAGTGGCAAATATACAATATTTAAAAAAGAGAAATTTATAAAAGTACTGTACATAAAGGGAAGTAATATCAACTATAAATACCCTACAGGTTTGATGTGCAAACAACTAGCAGGGATGTGAAAGATTAATTGGTTTGCTGGGAGCAGTGATGGTTATAAAGTCTAACAGCCGCTGGGAGGAAGGATCTGCGATAGCGCTCCTTTGTGCATTTAGGATGCAGCAGTCTGTCTCAGTAGGAGCTCTCTTGCTCAGCAGCAGGTTACCGCAAATATGTTATCTTAGACAGAGTGCTTCTCTCTCCAACCACCTCCACTGTGTCCAGGGAGCATCCTACTACAGAGCTGGCCTTCCAGATGAGCTTCTCCACCCCTGAGGTGCAGGATGGCGTTCTTGCTGAATAGTATTTCCAGTTTAAACCTTAGTCAGAGCACAGTTTAATCCATTATCTTTATAGGAGAAGCACAGCCTGTCCATTGCTACTCTGGAGAAGAAGCGATTTATACCTAAAGTGGTAGAATCTGTTAACTGAACAACTATTAGAAGCAGCGTTAAAGACCAATGTTTAATAGAACAGTCACAAGATGAAAACCATTCATGAAATCCATATAGCAAGAATAAACTTTGAAGATTTTTCCTACATATTAATCCATAGAAATGGTAGAATCCTGGCACCATAGATTAACCAGGCTGCACAATGCCATCCCAAAGGTGAAGCAAGGCGGGGGCATGATCATCATGCTCTACAAGAAGATGATTGGCACTAAGTTCAGGACAAAAAACTGGAATAAACATGTTAGAGACTTTTGAGACCAGGGCAGATGATCCCATTAAGAGTTGATAAAAAAAAAGTATAGATTTAAAGTATAACCAAAAACTCTATGTTTGTAGAAGTCATCCATCTCATCGGACAGGTGCAAAAACGTTCCTTGATGCAGAAGCTCAGAGTGTCATACCCTAAAATACCTGTTGCTGTTGTAACAGTGAAAGGTGGTTTTACTCAGAGGAATGACAACAAAAGTGCGCAACACTGTTCACACTTTCTTTCTTTGTATTTTCATTCTGTTCCAAGGTATTGTAAGTGATTAACCTGTTTTGTTGTTAAATAAGTTTTTGATTGGATCTTAGCTGGCAGGACGTGCACCAGCGGCCAGTTCAGCTGCAGCAACGGGGCATGTATCCCAAGGGAATACCGTTGCGACCACCTGGCAGACTGCTTGGATGGCTCAGATGAAACAAACTGCAGTAAGTCATCTTTGGAAAAAAAAAATCTTCTTTTTTGTTTTATCTTGGGCTCCTGAGGCATTTTAATCAATTTGTAAAGATTAAGAGCATCGCTGACTGACACAGTGGGCTACAATATGCTTCTTGTTGTCAGAAGTTGATTGCAGATTCCTTGGTGGATTAGTCAAGAGAAGCTCGGCTACTTTGCCATTATTGTCCCGGCATGCTAGTCTCACAGCGAAACAAACTGTGGTAATCTCAGTAATTGCTTAAAGAATGCTGTGGCGGCTGGTGCTGTTATGGTAGTACTTTTGATTTTTAGTCTGTTATCCTTTCCATTCACAAGGCTTTCCACGTGTCAAGAGCTATAAAGGGTTCATTTTAGTGCATAATGCCGGCCTGATGATGGTTTAATCTCACAGATTACCCTCAGTGTACGGAGATGAGGTGTGCCAATGGGGCCTGCTTTAACCGGACTCAAAGATGTGACCATCTACTGGACTGTCGTGACGGCTCTGACGAGGGAAACTGCAGTAAGCAATCGTTTTTACAAAGAAATTATTCGAGTGGGTTTCGGTTCAAGAATCAGAGGGGAAAGTACTTTTATCATTTCTGTGGTTTTCCTTAGCACAGCACTGCAATATAGGCTTCCACCAATGCCATAACGGGCTATGTGTTCCCCAACGCTATGTCTGTGATCACGATGACGACTGCGGAGACCGTAGTGATGAAATCAACTGCAGTATGTGGAGCCTGTTTTCTCTTATTCTAAACTTCTAGCCTAAATGAATAAACATCAGTGTGGCTTTTTTTCCCCCTGCAGCGTATCCTGCTTGCAGAGGAAATTACTTCACTTGTCCCAGCGGCCGCTGTATCCATCAAGTTTGGCTTTGTGATGGAGAGGACGACTGTGAGGACAATGCTGATGAAAAAGGCTGTGGTATGTGTACAGTAGCAGGATTTGTCCTGATATATTAGGTTTCTTTGTGATTTTGGAACCAAAAAGCCTCGATATTTAGCCGGTTAAATAGCCTTAAAATAAGCAGGAAATGAAGCCTTGGAAACTTGATTCATCTTTGGTCTCCATGGTTGGTTTGGTTTATCAAGACGCTATGTCTGTGCTCCTTTAGGTGTGTTATTCAGATGCTTCTTTGTGACACAAGATTGCGCAGCGTCGTTGAGTGGGTTTTTGAATCCCCCCACATGTCTGTGAAGAGTGTGCATTTTAAAGGAAGGGCTGCAGGAGCCCCCCGTGAGCCCCCACATCAGTTTTAAGTAGCAATGTCTTAGTCACAATTTCCTTTAGACCAGGATTCCACTGGAGACGACTTAACATGCTCTCAATGTTGCTCTCAGAGTTGTAATTTTCAGCAGTTATGCACCAAATCTAAAACCTTCTGGTTTTATTTATTTATATTTCTTGCATGTCTTAACTGTTCTATTAAATATTTTATTTTTGTTGAAAATAAATACTTTTTAAATGACTAAGTATTGTATTATAAAATTATATTTATTCATTTATTTTTTATCTCTATCATTTGTAGTTTGTCCTTTTTTAGATATTCTGTTTTCATCTCTTTTTAATCACTAATGCTGATATGAAAAATAATCCAAAAAGACTTTATTGTTGATTGTTGTGTTAAGAATAAAAGGTGATTTTTCTTTTTAGATAATGTACCATGGGAGTGTTACCCTTTGGAGTGGCCATGTCCTTTATCCGGGCTGTGCATCCCCGTGGATAAGTTGTGTGATGGGAAGGCTGACTGTCCAGATGGGGAGGATGAAACGAACACCACTGCTGGACACAACTGCAGTTAGTACTTTCACCGTTATTGTTCTTTTCTGCAAATAACTCATATGGTCTTAGAGTTAGTGCTTGAGTAGAAACCCATCCATAGTGTGATTTTTCAATTGTTCAGGCATCTGGAGGTGTGCTTCTTTGAGCTGTGAGCATCACTGCCATATGTCCCCTGATGGAGGAAGGTGTTCCTGTCCTTCTGGTTACATCGTCAGCAGCAACGATAGTCGTTCCTGTATAGGTATTTGCCTTTTGTTTACGTTAGAAGCTAATAGTAAGAAGCGATCACTGCATATTGTTGTTTTCCCAATAGCCTCACACATTTTTTCACAGCATAGTAGTAAGAAGAACTACATTTGCTTACCATATACAGTTAGAGTATATTGGAAAAGCATTTATATCCTTGTGCATATCCATATCCTTTTTTTTTTACATTTTTGTCATGTGGAGAACTGAGAAAGGGAAGGAGGTGTTTATGTGGTTTTCAACATTTCTAATGAATAAAAAGCAAAAAAGCATCAATATTTGGCTATTATTTGTATTCTGAAACTTTTACTCTAGATGTCCAAAATCCAGGTGCCAGATACATATTGCCCCTAAGAAGAGTGTTCAAACTCTGCAGTCATCCATCCATCCATCCATCCATCCATCCATTGCTCTACCCGCAGGGTTACGGGGGAGCGGCGATTAGCTGAGAGGACAGGTCAACAGTCCTTAACAGGGCAGTTAAGAGACAGGTTGCCATGTGTTTGGGCTTTGGGAATAAATTAAGTGCCCATAGGAAATCCACACATGCACAAGGAAAACAAGCAAACTTTGTGTAGAAAGACTCTTAAGACTATTTAAAATAAACTATTGGAAACTGAATCCAATAGAATTGAATCTCAATAACATTTATGGTTGTAATTAGGGATGCATGATATGGTGGGATCCAGATTAATATAAATGTTTTTTGTTTTTTCATTTTAAAAGATGTTAGCTTGAAAAGTAAAACTAGGCCGATATTAGCAACCAATATTCCATCTTGTTGCTGTTCTGGTGGAAAGTTGGGTCGGTCAATTTTTATTTTTTTGGTCAATAGCTATAATAGTGATCCTATAGTTGCCTGGACTGTGTGGTATTACCTTAAACACAGATGCAATGTAAGTGGTGTGGACATTTTTTTTTTTAAAGATGCTAAAAGGATAAGAAAATATCTATATAATGTTGGTAAATATTGGCCAAAACTAAAGTAAAACTATGAAAATGTGCAAGGGATAAGGTTACTTTTGCACAGTACTTTAGGGTTAAAACAATGTACGTTTTACACTATCCCCTTTTTTAATGTCATCATGTTGTAGACTTTGATGATTGCTCCATGTGGGGCACTTGTGACCAGATGTGTGAGGACCGGGTTGGCTCCCATCGCTGCAGCTGTTGGGAGGGCTACACCTTGGAGCAACATCGATACTGTAGAGCAGACATATCAAGTGAGTGGCACTTTCATGATTTTCATGTAGTGTTTAGTTTGGTAGTGTGTTAACTATCAATCCAAAAAAGGGCTTTGGTATGGTCTGTACCCCACTACACAGTGTTTTTGGCCTGTTTTTCGTTTTGGTGCATTGGTGCATGTAAAATGTTGCTTTAGTACTGTAGGTCTCTTGACTTGTTACACATAGAAGGAGCTTTTTCACGAAAACTGTTGCCTCTACAATTTATTGTTGCAAGGAGAAAACCCTTCTTTCTTCTTTTTTCTAAAGCAAAAATGTTTTTTACATTACAGTATTTTGTTTTGAGGACAGGAATGTATTTAAAGATCAAATGACCTAATTTAGTCATGCTCACTTTTGTGTGCTTCTTTTCTTTATCATAGCTGGAGTTCCATCCTTACTTTTCTCCAATGGCAGAGATCTGGTAATAGGCGACATTCACGGCAACAGCCTGCGCACTTTGGTTAACTCCCAGAACAGAGGGATTGCTGTAGGGGTGGACTTCCACTATAATCTCGATATGGTCTTCTGGACAGATACCATCCAAAACAAGGTTTGTTTTTTTGTCAGTGTCCTAAACCTTGTCCTGCTATGTTTGTCATCTCGTTGTCTCAATACTTTCACATGTTGTTGTTAGTAGGATTGTTTTTTTGTTTTTTTTGTTTTTTTTGTTTTTTTATTCTTGCGTTGGACCGCTACTGGCCAAATTTCTTTAATATCTTTTAAAATATCAGCAATGTTGATACTATAATAATGGAATAGCTAGTGGCCCCATGGCGGCTGGCTCATTATGAAGGGAAACAGATATGTAATAGAATCCAAGTGGCTTAATCTTGAAACCTGTGTGATAGGCTTGTATGATGTTCGCATTCCAAGGCCTAATTTTTGTAACTCGATCTTTTCCAAACTAATCATGCTGTATTCATTTTCATTGGTGCTGTCCATTTATAAGCATTCTTTTGCGAGCTAAAAGGGCTTTGTTCTGGTCAAGTCCGGTCTTCTTTTTGGTTCAAACCACCATGGCTTGGCTGAAAGGCTCAATCATACCTCTGACTGGACATCTTGGCATAATTGTCACATCAATGGCAGCATGTCAGATTAAAAGCAGGGAGAGTGCCAACAGGGCATGCGAATGCAACCGGAAAGGTTAAACTACCAGGCTATTTCCACGTCTTTGGTTTCTCCGTAAACAGGTCAGTCGAAAATCCTGCTTTTTAGATGTCTGGATCTGGTTTCAAAAAAAGCAGAGCTGTTAAAAGCACTCCCTCTCAGCCCGCTGCATAGTGCCAAGGCTGCAGAATTAGCGAGCGTTTCCGTCTGTGGCACAGTAGCAGGTTCAGGGCTTGACTAACTTAGTGTTTATGCTTGTTCTGGTGAGGTTTTTATATTTTTCAAACTTGTAATCAAGATGTATGAGGCTTCTTTTAAAAGTAAATGTTACAAACTGCATGTTACATGCCAGTATGTATAGTGTGGCTGATGTTTACATGCATATCCTTTTTTGAAATGTAGCATCAAGCCATTTCATTCATTTTTAAAATGTGAAAAGCTTATACAATTTTGGAAAAAAAATTGACAAAAAAAACAGAAAAGTGACATTAAGTCAAGCTGCGGAAATCGTAGCTGTCACTGTGCCACTGTTCAGCCCTCAATAACAGAACTATAGCAATGCATTTTTTAAATTTCCAAATAGCCACATTTCTCTCTATAACTGCAGCCCCGTTTCAGCCAGCTGACAGGTAGTGTACAGTGTTGCCTGAGGGCGATGGGCAATGCTCAGCCACAGAAAACATTGGCAACTTTGAACTGCTTAAACTCCTCCAAGCACTTTTTTAAACTTCTGTGTGTATTGATAATTTGTAACTGACCCAATGTCAGGTCTGCATGCGGTGAAAGAAGCTACAAAAAGCCCTTAGAGACAAATAAAAGTTGCAGTATTTTAGATAATTAAATGCATTAACAGTAAAATGTGAACCTGAACATTACATTTTGTGTTCTAGACTTTAACTTGAATCATTTTCTGAATATGAGTGGCCAACCAGCCTGCTGAAAAAGTTACCACAATGGCATCTTTTCATGTACAGGTGTTTTCTGTGAATATGGACGGCTCCAACGTGCAGGTGGTTTTGAATGTATCAGTTGACTACCCTGAGAATCTGGCTGTGGACTGGGTGAACAATAAACTGTATGTGGTGGAGGCCAGCGTCAACAGGATTGACATGGTGGACTTGGATGGAAGTAACCGGGTTACGCTCATCACCGAAAACCTGGGAAACCCTAGAGGACTGGCGGTGGACCCCACTGTCGGGTGAGCGCATGTCCCTTTCTTCATCATTTAATTAATCCCGCTATCCCCAGTCCCCACAGTCTGCTGTGCTCCATTGGCATGGAATAACGGGGGGTGGTTGTTTGAGATTAACAGATTGCCATTGGGAGATTAGTGAGGAGCAATGTAAGTGATGACCCTCATTGTAATCCTATAGTGTAGTTCAGGGGAGAGGAACAGCCAGGTGGCTCCAGAGGAACTGCTTATCTCAAATCATTGCACAGCTCTTTGGTGGATGCAATGCCACCCACTTGGAGACATATTGCCCTTCCGTTGATGCCTAATTAAAAAAGCAAAGTTCTCTGTTAGTACCTCTTTAAGTCAGGCAGATGTTTGCTAAGTAGACTGATTATGTCTAGAGACTTTAATCAACTTCTCATTTTGCAGGTACATGTTTTTCTCAGACTGGGAGGCTACAAACGGACAGCCTGGGCTTGAGCGGGCCTTCATGGATGGTACCAATCGCTATGGGATTATAGGAAGCAAACTGGGTTGGCCTGCTGGTGTCACACTTGACATAGAAGCTAAACGCATCTACTGGGTTGACAGTCGCTTTGATTATATTGAAACTGCAACCTATGACGGTTTGCACAGGTATTTTCCATGTTCATACTTCTTTAATCATGCATCTATACAGTTATATGATTTGATTTTTTTCTCCACAGACTCTTGAGTCCACTTGGATCCACTTGAACATGGATTTGT
Source organism: Orestias chungarensis (assembly GCA_032876305.1). Lineage (NCBI taxonomy): Eukaryota > Metazoa > Chordata > Actinopteri > Cyprinodontiformes > Cyprinodontidae > Orestias > Orestias chungarensis. The sequence goes on from JAVLVB010001001.1 coordinate 5,049,353, forward strand.
GATTTTTGTATTAACCGGTCTTTGCATTTTTCTTCTAACAGAAAAACTGTTGTCCACGGGGGAGCTGCGGTCCCACATCCTTTTGGCATCAGTTTGTTTGAGCACAGTCTTTATTTCACCGACTGGACCAGGATGGCCGTGATAAAAGCAAACAAGTTTACCGACAGCAACCCACATGTGATTTACACTACATCTCACACCCCACATGGAGTAGCAGTGATACATCGGCTGAAGCAACCACAAGGTAAGCCTGTTACTGTCTAAAATCTTTAACATAATTAACTTATAATTGTTAAGAGACTTCCTGATACAATATTTGTGGCTTTGATATGTCAGACAACTTTTTTTATTTTTTATTTATGGTTTGATTTTAGATGTTAGAGTCTGCCAGGGCTCCTACTGTTAACAATCCTTTTTAAAGTATTCATACAGAGATGGGGATGATTCATCTGAAATGAAGATGTGGTTCTGTTGGCTGGGGGGAGTTTAAATGTTTAGGTGTGGATTGTGATGGTGGAAGTGAGTGCTGACAGTTAGGCTGCAATAATTTGGAGTCACCTGTTGTGGTTCAGGCATTTGATCACGATTCCTCATATGCCACATACTGTGCTCCTCCCTTTAAAGATTTTCCAGCCATGTCATACCAAGAAGAGCCATAAACTCTCTGAAGGGACTACATTTCCTATAGATCATGTAACTCGAAGATTATAAAAATGTTGCTAACATTTACAAATCTAACGACAGAAAGAGTTTGAATGTTGAATGTTAAACTGAGCATCTGCAACTAGAAGACTGAATCCATTATAGCAATGTAATGGAATCAGCCTTCTTGTTATCTGCTTAGATTCTTGCTCTCTCTCTTCCTTTCTGCACTCTAAAACAAATTGCAAATACTTTCAGTTTTTAAAAGCTTATTGCATCTTTGTGCTTCTTCAGGTTTTATTGGCAGGCAGTGTCTTCTGGCACTGGTTTTGTGTTTCACTAATTCAACAAAACATTCCCAAAGGGATACAAATTGTTATCTTCGAGATGACAGCTCCCTTTTGTGTCAAATAAGTTTGGTTTAAAGTATGAAACAGCAAGAAGTAAAAATAGCAGCACCTCTTGATATCCATCTCTATGTTACAGCACACTGACTGCTACTGTAGAAAATACAGTTTTCTTTTAAATATTATTTGAAACCTCTTAATGCTTTTCCTAATTTTAAACACCTAATTGAAACTGAAACTTAAGTCAAAAACAGCATCTGTACTGAAGAGTGTTGTTGTCAGCATGGCTGAATAGTAATTACATATTCCACATTCTCTAACTAGAAGATTTTTTTCCTTTGTTTCTTAACCTCTGGAATCCAGTCAATCTGAAAATCTCCTTTTGATCATCAGCAGATTTCTCATCATATCTCTATCCTTGCAAAAATTCTCCAAAGTATCATTTAAACATTACTAAAAGCTTCTAGAAAGTGGATATTTGTCTAGTTTCTTGGATTTTTCTCCCATGTTTCTCCAGTGTCAAACCCTTGCAGTTTGGACAGAGGTGGATGTGAGCAGATCTGTGTTCTGAGTCACAGGAGCGACAATGGAGGACTCGGTTATCGCTGCAAATGTCGCATAGGCTATGATCTGCATGCTGATGGCAAAAGATGTTTGCGTAAGTCAAGATTCTTTTTATTTTATTTAACAAAGCTGAATCATTTTGGCATAAATATCTGTTTCGTCTCATTGCTGTTTATCTTACAGCTGTGAGGCAGTTTCTGCTGTTTTCCAGCCAGCTAGCTGTGAGAGGAATCCCCTTTAACCTCTCCTCCCAGGAGGACATCATCTTGCCCGTCACCGGATCGCCCTCCTACTTTGTCGGAGTGGACTTTAGTGCTGAGGATGATGCTATATTTTTTTCTGACACAGCCAAAGATATAATTTACAAACAGAAGGTGGATGGAACAGGTGAATATATTTCTAGCTTAATTTTGCTAAGAACTTAATAGCATGGAAAACAAAACTTTATGAACAGGAAATTTGCTGCCATTCTTGTTCTTCTATATCATGCCACCTACTCTGGCTTCTTTAGGGAATTAAGGGGGCAGCAGGAATTGTAAAAAATGTATTTTCTACAGCACTTTCGGTATTATATTGAAATGTTATCTCCTCAAAGTTTAGATACAGCCATGTTCAAAGTTGATATGCAAAGCAACAAGAGAAACACCCCCTGCTCTAATCAGCTGTTGTTTTTGGAGTATCTTCTGTCCGACCCACAAGACGAAAATGCAAGCTGACAGCCTGTTTGTTTAAATGAATTCTTCTTTTATCCCTGAGTAAAACACCACTCTGACTGCTCTGATTTGTGCAGGCAGGGAGATTCTAGCAGCCAACAGAGTCGAGGGAGTGGAGGACCTGGCTTACGACTGGATTTCGAAAAACCTCTACTGGACGGACCCCCGATACAGGAGCATATCTGTACTGCGGCTCGCCGATAAGTCACGGAGGGCCATCATTCAGAACCTGAACAACCCCAGGGCCATTGTGGTGCATCCTCTGATTGGGTAAAATGAAGAATGAGAATGAATTAAGCAAACTGTAGATAATTTCCTGAAATTTTGGTAATCAGGTGCAGGTAGATCTATTATCATCACCAGCTGATGTATCACTAAGTAAACTTAAAAAACAACATAATTTTATTCATTTGTACTCATTCAGTTTGTCTACTTATCTTGTTTATTGTTTTTTTAGTTAGTTTTCAACCAATGGCTGCTGACTGATCCACGTTTCATATACTTGTATCATAAATAATGCCGATTGCACCTTTAAGCAGAAGAATGTCTCTTTGAGATGAAGCTTTTATGCTCACTCACACATATAAATGAAAAATATACTACTTATCTACCAATAAGCCACCAGCTAATAAAAATAAACACAACTTAGAACCAGCAGTTATTTCCTGTAGTCCCAAAGTTATTAGGCTTCTTCGTTCAACAGCTGAGATTAGCTCAGAATGAAGGCCAGTATTGTAGTTAACCCCAAGAAGCTCCACAGAAATGTAGAAGACACACAAGTAGATGTTTGTGTATATTTCTGTATAGTAAATATGCAAGTGATTATTTCTTTCTTTTCTTTTACCAGGTATATTTTTTGGACCGATTGGTATCGCCCTGCAAAGATTATGAGGGCTTGGGGTGATGGGTCACATGCCATGTCTATTGTAAACACCACACTGGGCTGGCCAAATGGATTAGCAATTGACTGGAGGTGAGCCAAATGTCTTACATCCAAGTAGACTTGAAAGCTGTCACACAATTTAGTTTTTTGTTTTTGTATTTGCTGTAAGAAAATACCATATTGTTTTTAGATATTGCACATAATAATAATAACTGTAATAATCACCAGTTTGTAAAGCTCAGATTTCCAGATTTTTAGCTCAGATTTCTTGTTCAGTACAAGTAAAATCAGAATGTGTTATCTGTCTGTTCTGGATAAAAGAATTTGTTTAAATTCAATCAGCATTTTTTAATGCACACTTTGAAGTATTCCATTAAGTATTTCTTGATGAAAGAAGCAACCTTTCAAATTATATGTTTTTACACCCTCTTAAGGTCTTTTGTGAGATGGGAGATGGAAACACATTTCCTGGATAATTTATGATGCTGCACACTAATTCAACTAATTCCTGTTTATTAAAGCCATACATAATTTCTACATCTGATCAAATTATGCTTTGCATTGCCTAGTAAGTTTGCTCAAAATGAGTAGATGGAACAAGCCTTATTTACCTTTTATTTTCCATTCGCCTGACAGTTGAGTGGAAACATGGCTACAGTAATACATATGAGACAGTCATTGCTACAAAGCTCTGCAGTTCGAAACAAGAGCTACCACTATAAACCTTCTTCGGCAGCTCATATCTCATGGTAGCGACTCGAACAATTAGCCTAACCAAATGTGTTGAACTCTGCATCAACTGTGAGATGACAGATTGAATCTTTTTTGTTCAGTTAAACTTGACATCTAAAATGCAAAAACCACTAAGGCTGACAACTACTAAATGTTCGTTTTCTTTATGCATTACAACAGCTTCACCGAAGAGGGTTGCTGCGACCGTCTGTTCACTACTTAGAAAATGTTGGCTTTTTAATTTACATTAGAAGACACAAAGCTGGTCAAACATAACATTGGTCCTGGGCCATCTGATTTTCTGTGCATCCCTTATAAGTTTACAAAAAAAACTCCCTCCTATGGTATTTATTTTTACGTAATTAACATACTCTTACACCTCTCTCTTTTTTTCACCGATCAGCTCAATGCGTCTGTATTGGGTAGATGCCTTCTTTGACAAGATTGAGCACAGCAACTTCAATGGACAAAACAGGCTTTCGTTGGACCGCGTAACCCAGATCTCCCATCCTTTTGGCCTCACCATTTTCGAAGGTAATTTCTTTACAACTAATGAGCTTAGATATTTTTTCTTTACCTTTAATCATAATCATCTCAAAGAAGCTGTTCCTGTCGCAGTCGTGATGAAAGATACAGTAAAATATTTCATGCTCTGCTGCTCCTTTTACATGAAGGCTACGCATATTTCACTGACTGGCGCCTGGGTGGCATCGTGCGTGTGCGCAAAACTGATGGGGGGCAGATGGTTGTTATTAGAAGAGGAATCAGTCACATCATGCATGTCAAGTCTTTCAACTCCAACTCTCAGATCGGTCAGTAGCTTCATTCTCTGTTCCTCTGACTCTCTCGTTCATGCATGGCTTCACCTCGCTCTCATCAGTCATATTCCCCGGTAATTACCCTCCACTCCCTGCTCTCAGGTTCCAACCTCTGCAAAAGGCCGACAAACCCGAACGGAGACTGCAGCCACTTCTGCTTCCCAGCTCCAGACTCTCAGAGAGTGTGCGGCTGCCCGTATGGCATGAAGCTGTCGCCAAACCAACAGACATGTGTCGAGGACCCCTCCAACGAGCCCCCGACAATGCAGTGTGGAGCCAACTCCTTCTCCTGTGGCAACGGCAAATGTGTCCCGAACAGCTACCGATGCGACGGTGTTGACGACTGCCACGACAACACGGACGAACTGCAATGTGGAATTAACAGTAATCTGACTAATTAAATTACATCCACATTTATTTTGGGTTTGCTTTGGGAATGTCCATATTTTATCTAATAAGGACCATCTGGTTTTTGACTTCTAGACACTACTTGTTCCCCCTTGGCGTTCACCTGTGCCAATCAGCGCTGTGTGCCAGCAGGGTGGCGCTGCGACGGGCACAATGACTGCTTTGATAACAGCGATGAGATCAACTGTCCCACACGGGTGCCAGGAACGTGTCCCGCCAATCAGTTCACATGCGACAACCACAGATGCATCCCAGATACCTGGCGCTGTGATACGGATAACGACTGCGGTGACGGGTCTGATGAAGCCAACTGCTGTATGTGTCTTTAAGAGCCGCCATTACAAGCATTGGCACGCTTGTTAAGCATGAGTAGAAATAATCGCTCTAAACCACTCTTTTGCTGCAGCAATAGCACACTAGAAGACAAATCCAATCTTTTAGAAATTCTGGTTTAAAAATATATAAAAACTCCTCAACACCCTTAACAGCTCCTATAAAATAAATGTAACACCTTCAACTATTAGGTTGATGAGATTGTGAATTAGGATTTCCTGTTCGTCTGAATGACGTTGTTATAGCTATATAATTAACAACTTTTTAATTAACTCGAGGCACACCTGTGGATGTGTTCGAAGGCAACTCCCAAACACTCTGCTTCCTTGTATTACACGATAAACTTGTGCATCATGATGAACATGATTACATGATGCACAAGTTTAAAGAAAGATCCTTCAAGATAAAAGGGCAAGTGTGGTGGATCTTTCATAAGTAGTTGCCACGTTCATCTGTTTAACAATATAGCAAGTATAAACATATTAAATCATATTATTTTCCCATAGAAAAAAAATCTGATTAGAACATGTGAATTGTCATCAGAGCAAAAACAAAAGTCATGGAAAGAGGTTAAAGCTAGTCGGATGGCGGCTTTCATTTTTAGTATATATATTTTAAAAAATCCTCCCGTTTGCCATTTAGAAGAAGAAACCTTTACTCTAAAAGCAACATAAAAAACTGATTTATAGTTTGCAATTCTCAGAGGGCCAAAAACCTTTATTTTTGGACAAGATATTGTATGAATGGTCAACAATTCCTTTCTCTTTTTATTGTGAAATTTTATAAGACAAGATTAAGTGCTAAGCAATTTGCAAAAGAGGGTAGAATAAATGATTGAGTGCCACTTATTGTGACAATTATTTCATATAATGCAAATTTTCTTTTAATGCATGTACTGAAAATAAATTAAAACAATTGTAATGTGTTAATAATAGATTTAATGAATTAAAGAGCGGTCTATCTTAAGGGGTTTTAGGCCTGTTTATAAGGGGTGCTAATAACTAGGGTAGATGTTGTAACAACTATCTTCAGATAAGATTTTGTTTAACAATAAAGACCAAAGAATAGGTGAAGTGTTCACTGAAGTCTTATAAATCAGTGCTTAAATATCCCTTTATCTATTACAGTTAAGAAAAGCCCTGAAAGATGTTTTATAAATCTTGTTTTTTTTTAATGCAGGGTTTGTTTTTATATAAAAAGTGTTCATAAATAAACTCATTTATTAGTAATTCCAAAAGAAAAGAAAAAAAACTTGAAATGTGTTTTTGAAGTTCCTAATTACTAAATTTTTTTAATTCCTTATGTGCTGTAGAGATGTCCCTATTCAATTTACTATTACATCATCTCTTAAAGTTAATACAGGTTGGCTTAAGGAGGCTAATATTTATATTTTACAATTATGTTACCTAGATCTAGGTAGTACGTGCCACCCTGACCAGTTTCAGTGTCCTGACCACCGTTGTATAGACCCCAACTACGTCTGTGATGGAGACAGAGACTGTGTGGACGGAGCAGACGAGCAGGGATGCAGTGAGTAAACGCTGATCTCCTCTTACTCACATCACATCTTCCTATGTTCGATTTAATTGTGAGGGTAATTTAATCATCAGCCCTGTTAATGCTTTTCTGGATTTTTCAGTCTACAACTGCACTGCGAGTGAGTTTAAGTGTGCCAGCGGTCACCAGTGCATCAACTCCTTCTACCGCTGTGATGGCGTCTTTGATTGTATTGATCGCTCTGATGAGCAAAACTGTCGTAAGTGTTTTCGACATCGCTAGCGGTCAAATGGTATAAGTTTTGCATCATAAAATGTTTATTCATTTTATTGGCATGTCTGCAATCCTATGCGCTCAATTTTTATTTATATTTAAAAAGTGAATAAATTAATTGGAGCTGTGCGGCTCACAACAACTTGACAGTAACCAAATTACAGGTATTCAGGACTTCAATACCGGTCATTTAGAAAGTCGTAAAATTGACCTTCGCCAAACACTGGGACAAATTTGGTGTGTCCTGGTTTGTTTTAGCAACCAGGCCCCCAGGGATGTGCCATCATGAAAGCGAGTTTCAGTGTCAGTCGGATGGAAGCTGTATACCCTCCACGTGGGAATGTGACGGACATCCGGACTGTCAGGATGGCAGTGATGAACACCACGCCTGCCCTCCCCGCACATGCCCTTCCTCACTCTTCCGCTGCGACAATGGAAACTGCGTTCTGCGCAGCTGGATTTGTGATGGAGAAAATGACTGCCGAGACATGAGCGATGAAAGAGATTGCCCCACGCCGCCTTTCCGATGTCCGAGCTGGCAGTGGCAGTGTCCTGGTCACAGCGTTTGTATCAATCTCACCACAGTGTGCGACAACACCCCCAACTGTCCCAATGGCGCTGATGAGTCTCCACTTTGCAGTAAGTTGCGTGCTCAACCTATTATTATTTACTTTATACATAACACATTACATATTTGTTCGTTGTTTTTTCCATCCACTTTAAATACTATAAACTGTGTTTAGCTTTAATAGTTATGTGTAATTTCTTTTCAATATTTAAGAACTAACCTATGAAATGAACATTAAAGAAGAAATTAGGGGTCTGGTTTGCACTAAAATTGTATCCAAATTTAAATGTGTTACACCTTTTAATATCAGGAAAAAGAAAATTAGCTAACTGAGTCGTCTTTCCTTTCTCAGCAAGAAGTATTAATGTCACAAAGGCCTGTACAGGCTTACATACAGGGCCCTTACTGATTAAACAGTCTTTTTGCTTTGACCAATACACTAATTTTAATCCTTTCTCCAATTCTTTTTCTCCCGTATTAATTCCTATTAGAATGAAAAATTTTCTTTTGTTTTAGCATAAATATTTTATTGTTGACTGATCATATTCTCAAAGCTCAGTTTCAGTTTGAGAACAATACTAAGCAGAAAAATGTAGTATAATTGGAGTATTTTAAAGGCTAAATGTTTGCTCTTCCATGATATACCAGCTCCCAGTATGTTTATTTACGCTAATAATTGCTACAATAATGCAAGAAATATAATTCATATTATTTCCATAATTTATGTTCATTAGATTCTTTAGTTGTTGTTTTTTTAGAGCAGAACGTTTCTTGTACATTAAGCCATGATTGTTTTGTTTTAGTAACATTCACTTATTCAATAGTAAACACAATAACAATCAATTTTAAGCTGATTTTGTTTAATTTGACACTTTTCTAATTGTTGTAATACAACAGAAGCAGTTGCTTCATATCACAATTTTTTTTTTGTTAAATGTCACCTACTTATGTTTGTGTTTTTGTGTTGAAATCAAGCATGTGTGTGATTTTTCCTGTTTTGACCTAACAATGATCTGTGATTTCCCCTCCTCCTCTTGCCTCTGCCCAAACTTTCAGATGAGCCTTTGCCAGGTAGGACGAAAATCTCAATCATTGGTAGAAATGCTGCAAGTATTTTTGCAAGTTAACAGATGCAATATAATTTATAATCTTATTTATTGTAAATCAATCACAATTTCCACATTATAACCTAGCTTTGGCAAAGGAAAGCAATTCTAAGGGTGTAGTTTTTGCTTTTATAATGTTATTTACCATAAGTAGAGCTGCACGTCCTAAAAAAAAGTGTTATTTTCACGTTCTGTCGTCTTGACGCTTTTTTTGCTGCTTTAACTTTAGATCAGGAGAGCTGTTCTGATAACAATGCTGGCTGCACGCATGGTTGTATCCAAGGGCCTTTCGGGGCCCAGTGCACATGTCCTGTTGGTTATCAGCTCAGCAATGACTCCAAAACGTGTGAGGACATAGATGAGTGTAATCCCCCAGGAGTGTGTAGCCAGCACTGCTTTAACGAGAGAGGCTCCTTCCGCTGTCACTGCCAGGAGGGTTACACTCTTGAAGGAGACCAGCGTACCTGCAAGGCTTCAGGTGAGCGCAGAAATGTCTTTACAGTTTCAAGTATAGAATTTCTTTCATACGTTCATCATGAAATTATGAAAAGAAATGCTTGTAATATCAGGCCTACTGTGATCTTGGTCTTAGAGTTTTTGAACAATCATATATGTATCTGATTTCTCCACTCGTCCAGCTGGAAGAAGGCAAAAAAAGGTTGGGAACTTTGCCCTCAGATAGACTATTATATATATTTTTTTCATTCCTGTGTTTCTTTGCTGCTCAGATTTCAAAAGATAAGGCAAATAACATATATGTCAGTCACTGGTCATCGCCATGGTAATTACGACATAATCACAAACAAAGGGCTGTTTATAAGGGAAGCGTGCCTGACATGAGCTCCTCTTCTCTCACAGATAACTGCCTAAAAGCTTTCGCAATACAATAGGACATTATTTGGACAAAAGTGCATTCCCAGAGGACAGTCATTTGAGTAGGGTCTAATTAAGAGTCTTTTCGTGTGGCCTTTCTCAACATCACGCGCACACACACACACACACATACACACATGCACACACCGATGTGTGTTCTTGTTGGCAATAAATAAACATCCAAAGTAACTGGTTTCAATATTTGTTTCTTTCGTTTCTCTTGTAAGATTCACGTCAAGCCTTTCTTCTTGTGGCAAGTCGAAATCAGATTATCCAAGATGAAATAAGCGCTCAGCCGAACGTGATCCGGTCACTGATTCGAGACGGACGCAACGTCGTCGCCATAGATTTCGACTCCGTTTCAGAGCGCCTTTACTGGTCTGATACGAGCCAGGACAGAATCTGGAGTTCTCACATAAATGGCAGTGAAAGAACTGTGGTAAGTCACAGGGATATAAAACTCCCATTGAAGGTTTTCTATATGGTCTTGAAAATTATGGATTGTGATTTTAAAATGATATTCCTGGTTTGCATAAGAATGAAACAATACCAACAATTACCATAAAAAATGTACAGTTTTTATTCTCTGTTTCCTTATTTAACTTTTCTGTTCTTATTTCTGTCATTCATTCTTTGCGTCCTTCATTACTTTGTTTCCTATCTCCCTTCTTGTACTCCTTGTTTACTCTATTCTTTTCTCGTCTCCTTTTGTCCTTTTTTGCCTCTTGTGTCTCTCGTTCCTCACTGCTGTCCGTAGTTGTGCTTTTGCTTCAATCCTTTCTTTCCCTTCATTTGTCTTCCCTTTTTTTTTCTCTCTATTGTCTTTTCTTTTCTTAACTTTGCCAACGTTTTTCCCTACCTCTTCTTCCTTACTCGGCTTTTACTGTTATATATTTATAAATGCCTGTAAATGAATGAGAAGTTGTCCCGAAAATCCTAATTACCTATATAACCACTAAAAATGTTCAGACACCCTTATAATTGTAATCCTATGTATTTGTTAATTTACGTATGTTACTTGTGGATAGATATTTGACAGTGGAGTGACTGTGACCGAGAGCCTTGCTGTGGACTGGGTGGGCAGGAACCTATACTGGACCGACTACGTCTTGGAAACAATTGAAGTGTCTAAACTGGACGGCACACACAGAACTGTGTTAGTTAGTGAAAACATCACCAACCCTCGCGCTGTTGTGTTGGACCCCAGAGAGAGGTCAGAAAAATGTATTGTTTGCCCACAATTGTCACATTACCACATTGTCACTCTTTGTAAAGTAAAACTAGTAATAAAACAAGCTTTCAATTTGTTACTGATAATCTCAATATGGATTTTCATTTAAACTATTGATTTAAAACCACCAGTTTCTCCTTTATTGGCATGTCTCTACCAAGCACCTATTATTTTTGCCTATTTTTATTTGCAAACTAGCTTAAGTTCAGCGAAAAATAATGAAGAACACCAATTCATATCTTTTACAGACTCTAAATTTGGTTTAGTTATGAGCTTTCACTGGGACTTTTTAAGACATGAATTAATCTATATGTTATGAATATTACAGTGTATCACAATAACATCGCTAAATATAAATATGATTATATCAATTTTAAGTTCCCTTTGGGATAAATAAAGTATTTTTGATTTTGATTTGATTTGATTGATTGATTGAAAAAAAATCATATTCTTTTAATTCATATCCAATTTCCCTTTTACTTCATATTCGTTTGCCACTTTGTGTTAATTCATCACCATCATATGGTTGTGATGTGAACAAGTGTGAGAAACTTGGAGGAGTATGGAGGAATATGAATATTTTGCATGGCACTGAAAGCACTGATAGCCCTACAGATTTAAAAGAGTCAGTGTAAAAAGATTGCTTCTGTTTTCCAGTGCTCACCTGATGTTTTGGACCGACTGGGGAAGGAACCCCCGCATTGAGAGGGCAAGCATGGATGGGAAGCTCAGGACAGTCATCATAAACAGCAAACTGTACTGGCCCAATGGTTTAACAATAGACTATCCAAATAATTTGCTGTACTTTGCTGATGCCTATTTGGACTTCATTGATTACTGTGACTACAATGGCAACAACAGAAAACAAGTCCTCTCCAGTGACTTGGTGAGTGTTCAAACTCATGGTCTTAAGGTTTTAAGGGGAAAGAACACGTTCATTGTACCCTTAAATAGCATGTGTAAGACACGTTTGTTTTTCTTTTGCTGCTCTCTATGAAAAGGTACTGCAACATCCCCACGCAATTACCATTTTTGAGGATTTTGTCTATTGGACCGACAGATACATCAACCGAGTGATGCGAGCTCATAAGTGGCACGGGGAGAACCAGACAGTGATGCTGTTCAACCTCCCTCAGCCAATGGGTCTGGTGGCAGTGCATCCAACCAGGCAGCCAGCAGGTATGGTATAAACATTCATTATACAGCTTAAGCCAGATATGTTCTGTCCTCACAATGCCATCTACGTATGTTGTGAACTGCACAAGTTCCTCCTGCAGCAAAATGTCAACAAAATTGTATGTTACAGTTGTGAATGGTCTTCTTAGCCTTTTCTCTTTTTCCGCCAAAAATGTAAGAATGTTCACAATTATAAAAACACCATTAAACAAAAGGAAATCTCAGAAATGTAAGATATAAATGTATTTGCTAAATAAAATCTGGTTAATATTGTTTATGTTGAAGCAATGGCTTCGTCCTCACTGAGTGGCTTGTCAGTCCATGACAGTACTGGATAGCGCTACGTTGTTACCAAAAGAACATGTTAATACTGTGTAGTATAATAGCTGGACATTGCTGTGTTTCTTATACTGGGATAAACATTTGAAAGTGGAAACCTTCAGACATTTTTTAATAGTAGCTACCCGACTAGACAAACAAATGTCAACAGTTCATGATTTCTTGACTAGGTGTACCTCCATCTAAGTTGTGACATCATCAATTGGACTTTCGTAAATTGTTTAAAGGCAAAGCGGTCATGAATGTAAACCTCTGAATTTGAGGCAATTCTTAGCAACTACCTCTTGTAATATTCTAATTCTTGTGGCCTTCAAGTAAAAATATTTGACTTAGTTCTTTCTGATGTCAAGCTTCGTCTGATTTATTGTAAAGGAGTTGTGTATTTCCTTTTAAGTATATATGTGTGTAAATACCTGGTTTAAGCTGTATATTAATCTGCTTTGCATTAATGTCGTCAATGCATTACTATACAAAACTTTGGTCACCCTGCTAAGAACACTAATGCGATTCCTTTCAATTTGTAGGACTAAATCACTGCCTGGGGAGCACCTGCACTCACATCTGCCTACTCTCTGCTGTGGGACCAAGATACTATTCATGTGCCTGTCCCTCAGGCTGGACTCTGGCAGCTGACCAGTTCACCTGTGCCAGAGGTATGCAGGCGGCCAACTGGAGGAAAACACTCATCGCTTAAATTGATAAAAAAGGAAGTCTTGTCAAATGTTGCTGATAAGTTAATATAATCATCAAGTATTCATCTCAGCAGTGATTACTTTCATGAGAAAGCAAAAACTGGTACTCCCGATTTGATTTTTGCATTATGCGCATAGAGCTTTCTTAACGTTTATGAGAGGAGAAATTTTACCGAACAGCATCTTTGCACTATAGATTTAATCGGGTACCTGTCAACAGCCTCCCATTTAGGCTATCTTGTAACCTGCTGCTGGGGACATAAATATTAAGACTCATATGAGCATGTATTTCATGGTTTCAAGAGGACAAGGGACCTTTAATGCTAGGTCCAAGGAGTCCACCCTAGGTCAGTAGCTTAACTCATCTCAAATTTCAGCTCCTCTAAACCAAGCAGAATGCACTCTCTCCCTGAGGGCAATGATTATCCAAGAATGAAAATGCCCTACAACCATTCTTTGACTCTAATCTCTGATGACAAAGCAAATCAGATTGTGGAACCGGCTTTCACCAGTCAATCCTCTTTATAGATAAAGGTCCTTCAACTTAAGATCCTTAATTTGCACCAAATATTTCCTTACGTCGGACACAACCATGTACAGCCATGCTAAAGAAGTTTATGTTTCTTAGTCTCCTTAACTTATTCTTTGTGAGCAAATTTGCATACTCTTTATAAATGTAATGTATTTTCTTTGAGCCATAATTTAGCCATCTAGGGTCATTGTAGTTTTAATCAAGCATTTTTTGTCTACATTTGTAAATATTTTGAAGTATTTATATACTTTTTTTAAACTTTACCTTTATGTGAATGTCCTTTTGCAAGATTTTTTGTCCAAAAATACTGAATAGTATGTCATGTTTGCAAAAAAATGCATGCAATGCCGCAATTACAAATGCAAAGATAGCAATGCATGCAAGGTAGTTTGTAATGTTGGTGCTCAATTGGGTTATTCAATTCCTTACTAAATGACTCATATAACATTTTATTCTAATGCATTTTAAAGATTTTTATTTTTTTAAATCTAATTTGTTATATTAAATCTACTCTGTAAAGTAGAAGTTTTATTTTGCTTGTTTTCTGCAAGAAAAAAGTAATTGGCGATTGAGAGAAAGTAACACACATTTTTATTTTCTGCTAGTTGAGGATCCTTTTCTGTTGGTTGTGAGAGACAGCATCATCTACGGTATTCCACTAAACCCAGAGGACAAGAGCAATGATGCAATGGTTCCAGTCGCTGGTCTTCACAACGGCTATGATGTGGACTTTGATGACAGGGAGGAGACTATCTACTGGGTGGAGCACCCTGTGAGTCCATCTCATTCTGCTTCCAACATGCCAAACTAAAATACTTTAATTGTTTAATTGTTAAAAAACATGCTGTGGTTACAGTTCACTTTAAATCTTATTAGCAGGAGGTTGATACATTTTTAGTCAAATTCAGTTTAGTGATGCACAATCCTAGCAAGTCGTTAATGGTTGTTGGATAGCTCAATTGGAAAGTCACCTGACTTTTACATTGCTGGCCTAGGTTTGCATCCAGGCTGGTGCAAAGACATACACCAACAGAATTCCGTGGGGGTTCTTAGGCAAGAGCCTTTTTGCTCTTGCCTACTTTGTAAGCTGCTTTGGATAAAAGCATCTGAATAATACACAAACTACATACTATCTTTAATGTTAAACAGTTTAATATGTGAGGTTAATACGTCTACATTTTGTGTAACAGGGTGAGATCCACCGGGTGAAATCAGACGGTACAAACCGCACAGAGATTGCGCCTGCAGCCATTCTCGGCTCTCCTGTTGGCCTGGCCCTGGACTGGATCACAGAGAACCTGTACTACACCAACCCGACTACACAGTCCATCGAGGTGAGATTAGCTCCTTTAATAATTTATTAATTCATTTTCTTATTTATCTTCTTTATATTTTTGTTTTGTTTTGCCAGGTTATAAAGTTGAGAGGGGATGTACAGTATCGGAAAACTATAATCACAAACAACGGCTCTCCAACTGGTGCTGGCAGTCCTGTTGGCATTGCTGTGGATCCAGCACGTGGGTAAGCTCCATTTAACACCGACCTGGCACAACTGATCAAATCCACTGCTACTGAGCCCTGACAGCCTCCATCTGGTCGGCCTCAGGAGAGATCTTAACAAGACCTTTCTGCCATTTAAAACCCCACAAGCTTACAGTCAAGAAACAAGAGCTCTCAATTCTCATTATAGATAAGTAATGGGAGAAAAAAGTCTCAGTTTCAGATTTAAACATGAATACCTTTCATTAAAACTAAATGTATCGCATCCAGTTATGGAGGCCTGAGCTGCATTACTCACTCATTACATGCTTGGAGTCTCATGGTATGAAAACCCATAGTAAAAATATCCCAGCATCACTTTATTACCACTGCTGCTGCAGTTATAAAACATATTGATTGTTACAGCTATAGTTTATGACATGTATATACTCTTATTTATTTTAAAACCTCTTCTAAAATAGAAAACAATAATTAACACCTGCTTTGTTGAGCTAAATTAATTTGATTGCTACCTGCTATCAGAGAAAAACCTTAAGTTTCAACACCATGACCGCTTTTTATGACCAGAAGTGTTTCCAAGCAGTCAAATGTGTCCATTTTTGAAGCTAAGGGAAATGAGAAACACAAGCTGTGCTTTGAAACAGACATGCGATATGCCAAAGACACAGGCAACAGAAATGTCAAATCATTTTGACAAAATCAATGAATTCTTATTGAAAAAACTTGACTATTCCTAAATGATGTGAGGATTTTTTTTAATTGTAATGTTTAAGATCCTGGCATGTCTTGGTTTCATTAACAGGAAAACATTTCCTATTTCTAGTCAGTTAAATTTACAAAAATGATTTGCTAAATGTCAGAATGATGAAATGTTTTAGAAATGTAAACACTTTTAGAATGTCCAGCTAATGACTTGGAGTTTAAACAAATAACCTGCTTCTATGTATTAATGGATTCAATAAATAATTTAGCCAAGATATCAAGAATAGACTTAACTAGTCTGTTTCATCCTTGGATATAATTTCCTAATGATTGAAGATGCCACAATTCTAAGATCTGTTTAAACAGTTATATGCAAGTCGAATCAGCAAATAAACAACTACCTATTATAGCATTTGTCATTAAGACTTTTTTTTGTGTCAGATGTTTTTTTGTGAGGAATGTGCAAATATTATCTGAAGCAGGCTAATGTGTTTCTTGAAAATCTGAGTGGCAGATGCCATTACTTAACAAAAATGGAAATTGTGAGGTAACAAGTCACCTCTTCCAGGAATTTAAAGCTTGTGCATAAATAAACGTGTCGAACGGACAATGACTGTAAGCATACCAATATTTTACCTTTCAAAGTGGCATGAAGATACCTAAGGAACACAAGTAATCTAAAGTTTCTAAAAAGTTAATCTGATTCAAATATCAAACAGAAAATATAGTAAATTCCAGGTGTGAACTGTGACTCCTTAAAGTAAAAAACTTTATATACATTTTTATTTCATTTAGCAAACTTTACTGGACAGACCAGGGAACAGAAAGTGGTATCCCTGCCAAGGTAGCTTCAGCAGACATGGATGGCATGAACCCCAGTACGCTCTTCACCAACAACCTTGATCACCTTGAGTTCCTCACTGTGGACATCCAAGAGAACAAACTGTACTGGGCCGTTACAAGCACTGGAAAAGTCAGTTTTTATTACATTTCTTCACTCAAATATCATTGTAAGATGCGGTCTGTATTTTAACGTTGATGTTAACATCCATTAAAAACTTTTTGCCTTTTTCTTTTTTTTTTCATCAAACTGCCCTAGATTGAGCGCGGGGATCCAGATGGGAGTAACCGCATCACCATAGTGACCGGTCTTTCTCACCCTTGGGGTGTTGCCGTCTACCAGAACTACCTGTTCTTCAGTGATCGTGACTTTGAGGTCATTGAGCGCGTGGACAAGTCCACTGGTGCCAACAGGGTCGTGATGCGGGACAACGTGTCCGGACTTAGAGTTCTAAAAGTTCATTTCAGAGATAGTAAGTGGCTTACTCCCTCAAAGTTAATTTTCCCAGTTGACTATAGATGCACCATGTAGTTTTGTGCCTGATTAGTGAGCTGGGTTTTGGAAAGCTTTAACATGCACAAGTTTAACTCAATATATCATATTAAGTATTAAGATACATTACAGATTTATTTGCATTTGCGTTTTTTTTTGTTTTACCTAAACATTTTCCATTTGTTTGATTAGGTCATGAATTATCTGTGATTAACCACAAATGTTTTGGTTCAGTTTTGATAGCAATGAAAATATTACTGAAAATAAACGTGTGATTACATGAAGTAGGCTAAATTTTCTCAAAAATGTATCATATCAATCAAAGAAAATTTTAAAACTGAAGACTATCATTTGTAAAATGATTAAAAAACATTTTCAAAGTTTTAAAGGTTGACAGCAAATCACAGTTAGAGCCAATATCTACAAATGGAGAAAGCATGGAAGAGTTGTTAAGGTTTTCGGCAGTAAACAGCCAACCTAAATTACCCCAAGAGCCAACTGACCAATTATCCAAGAGCTCAAAAGAGGCATTTTTCCTTCCACATAGTGCCAGGCTACAATGGATAGATCTGTTGTCCATTAATAATTTAAATTATCATATAAGAAATACATTTCATATTTACTCAGGTTATCTTTGAGTTAGAAACATGTGTGGTGATCTAAAAAGCCAATGTAGAGGAAATTTGGAAAGGGTTCATGTTTTTTATGTTGCCTTATAACAAATATTTCCTTTTAGCCTTCCTTGCATGGACAGTAATTGGGGATTTAAATTAAGAGTATAAGTAACATCATATTAAGTCCAATAGAGCGGTCACTATAACTGATTAAATAATTATGAATTAACATTAGCACATACCGCGATTAGCATGACTTACACAAAAAAGATCCAAAAATGTACCCTAATATATCTCAAAAATGTAAAATATTTTATCAAGCTTCCTGTTATCTGCAGAAAGTCTTGCTCTCCCCATCACAGCCTAAATGTTCCTCAGACTCATATCTATGTATGTTATATGAAATACAATCTTATTTTTCAAAGTTTTTATGTCTGTGTACTTTATCTGACTTAATTCTTATGCATCATTGTTAAAATCTACTGTTGGCATCAGTCAATTAGTGTATTTGATGTATTTCTAATGTTGTTTTTTTCTCTCTTAACTCAGGCTCTGCAGGTACATCTAATGGCTGCTCTGACAATACGGAGGCCTGCGAGCAGCTCTGTCTTCCTAGACCAAAAGGCCTTTTTAACTGTGCATGTGCGACGGGTTTCAAACTAAATGCAGACAACCGGACTTGTGCCCCTTACAAGTCCTACGTTATCATCTCCACTCTGTCTGCTATTAAAGGCTTCAGTCTCGAAAGCTCAGACCACTCTGAGGCCATGGTCCCTGTGGCTGGAAGAGGTAAGTGATGTTATGCACTGTAATGCACTTTGACTCTTCAAAAGTCCCACAGTAAAGAACATAATTGGTTTGCTGAGATTGGAAATGTCCTCTTACAGGTCGTAACGCTCTCCATGTTGATGTGCACATGGCTTCTGGTTTCATTTACTGGTGTGACTTCAGCAGCACTGCGGCAATACAAAACGGGGTTAGACGCATAAAGCCGGATGGATCAGAATTTCATAGCGTGGTTACATCTGGGATTGGACGCAACGGGATAAGAGGCATTGCTGTGGACTGGGCTTCAGGTAAGCTGTTGTATCACTTTTAGTATGTTGTAATTGTCAACTAAAGCTAACATGCTTATTCTATTGAAAGCACACCTTCCTTTTGGGAACAAATAGTAAAAATGCACGCTCTAAGTCTGGAATAACCTTCAATCTTGGTCCTTCAATACTTTGTACATTTTCTAAATTCAGGTAATGATTACATGTAATATATTGCTTAAATTGGCTACAGTATCCCACTTTATAAACAGGATTAAAAAAAAGCATCAAACAACACAAAGGCTTTTATTTCACTTGGAAAGAATGCATTTTGATTTTATTTGTATCAATATCTACTTAACCTCAAATTGCCATTTGTAGTAGCCTTACTGTCTTAGGAAACAAGATTGATATAAATGTTATATTCATGGGCTGACTGCAATACTTTTCACCTCTTGGTTATATTTCATGTGATCTGTGTGTCAAAGCGATATTATAAGGTTCAATTGAAACTTTACTGATTCTTTTTAAAGGTAACCTGTATTTTACCAATGCCTTTCTGACTGAGACTTATGTCGAGGTACTTCGCTTGAACACAACTTTCCGAAGAGTGCTTCTAAAGACCCAGGTGGACATGCTGCGGCACCTTGTTGTGGATCCCATAAAAAGATACCTGTATTGGGCGGACTATGGTCAAAACCCCAAAATTGAGCGTGCACTGTTGGACGGAACCAACCGGACAATTTTAGTTTCTTCTGGGATTATTACCCCACGAGGGCTGGCTCTGGATTGGCACACTGGATATGTCTACTGGGTGGATGACTCTCTGGATATGATTGCCCGCATCCCCCCTCATGGAGGGGAGACAGAAATAGTTAGGTATGGCAGCCGCTATCCCACTCCCTATGGAATCACAGTGTTTGAGAATAGCATCATTTGGGTTGACAGGAACCTGAAAAAAGTTTTTCAAGCAAGCAAAGAGCCAGGCAGCACAGAGCAACCTGCTGTAATTAGAGATAACATAAACATGTTGAGGGATGTTGCCATCTTTGATCAACGTACCCAGCCCACTAGTATCCAGGAGCTGAACTCTAATCCCTGCATGGAAGGCAAAGGAGGCTGTGACCACTTCTGCTTTGCCCTTCCTGGCTCCAGCCAAGGCACTCAGAATAAAAAGTGCAGCTGTGCGTTTGGTGAACTTGCCACAGATAAAGAGACCTGTGAGGTGTCAAAGGAGGATTACCTCATCTACACTACTGAGAGCACAGTGCGCAGTCTGCGACTTGATCCTGAGGACCATGCGGTGCCATTTTCTGTTGTTAACGTTCCTCCTACCTCTGTGGCTCTTGATTTCGACCTCACAGACAACAGGATTTACTTCACCCAGAGCTCAGGTGCAGGAGCAAGCAAGATTAGCTATATCAGTTTGTCCTCTCCCACTTCAGCCCCTGTTGTAGTTGCAGCTGGTAAGTTAAATAACCCTACAGTTCAAATGTTATTATTATAAGATATATGATGTAGCAATTATTCTGTTGCTGTGATAGATCTTGGGGCTCCTGATGGGATAGCCTATGACTGGATAAACAAAAGAATTTATTATAGCGACTATGTCAACCAGAGCATTAGCTCTATGTCTGTGGATGGTGCACACAGGACAATAATTGCCCATGTGTCAAGGCCAAGGGCAATCATGTTGGATCCCTGCAGGGGGTAAGCATTACACAGCAAACCCTCTTAATTCACAATATTAGTCTCCACCTTTTTAGATACATCTTTCTTGTTGTACAGATACATGTATTGGACAGACTGGGGAACCCATGCAAAGATTGAGCGAGCCACCTTGGGAGGAAACTTCCGAACCGAGATTGTGAATAGCAGCCTGGTGTGGCCAAATGGTCTAACTCTGGACTATGAAGAGGAGAGACTCTACTGGGCAGATGCAAGCTTGTAAGAGCTGATTGAAAAATTTTTCGAGCTAGGGTTAATTATTTCTTACCTTGTTACCTTAAAGCTTCTGCTATTGCCATGCTTATGCTGTACCATCAGACAGAAGATTGAGCGATCGTCTCTCTTTGGGACCAACCGTGAAGTCATTGTAAGCACAGCCATCTACCCATTTGCAATGACTATGTTTGGTCAGTTCATCTACTGGACAGACTGGAACACCCGCAGCATCTATCGGTCCAACAAACATGATGGTTCTGATCAGAAGGTCATGATTCAGAACCTACCGTCCCGACCAATGGATGTTCACGTTTTGGCCCAGAGGAAGCAGCAGCAGTGCAACAGTCCCTGCCAGCAATTCAATGGAGGCTGCAGCCACATCTGCACACCAGGTACAAAAGACCATAAAATTTGATTGGATATACTTTTAATTCATTGCAACCCCAATGTAAATGTTTGGTTGTCCTGCTCTTTTCAGGACCTCATGGAGCTGAGTGTCAGTGCCCGTCAGAAGGTCGATGGTACCTTGCTGACAGCAAGTATTGTATTCCTGATAATGGGACTCGCTGCCAGCCAGGCCAGTTCACCTGTATGAATGGCCAGTGTATCAGAGCACAGTGGATATGCGACAATGACAACGATTGTGGAGATGGTAGCGATGAGCTGGAAAGAGTGTGTGGTAGGTGCTTCTGAAATGATCTGTCATAACCACCTTTCTCTTTTCTGCAATTCTAAATATTTACCTTCCCTACTACTAACAAATTAGTCCTTTTTTCACAAATTGCTTTCAAAGGACCTAAACCAATCTTCAGCTATGCCGGTGTGTATTCTTGCACAGTGTGATTACACTACTAATCCCTATTTGATAATAGTAATCAATACTAACATACTTTGATGTACTTGGCTTTACATGCAGTCCCACAGCTGCTGTCTTCATTCATTGCACTGTCAGGTAAAATAAACTTTGGGTGAAAGTGTATCTTCTTTGAACTCATTTGTCTTTGTCTAAAGCTCTGACCATTTGTTGATTTTAATCGTCAGCCTTCCACACCTGCGAGCCCACAGTTTTTACTTGTGGCAACGGGCGATGCGTTCCCTACCACTACCGCTGTGACCATTATGATGACTGTGGAGACAACAGCGATGAAGTTGGCTGTCTGTTCAGACCCTGTGATCCCAGTACGGAGTTTGCCTGCAACAATGGGCGCTGTATTGCAAAGGATTATGTTTGCAATGGCATAAACAACTGCTACGACAATGGGACAACAGATGAACAAAATTGCCGTACGTTTCTTTAGCTAGGATGTGAAAGGCACAGTTAAAAAAAGATACTTACTTATGCCATTTAAAAAGACAAATATTATTTTATTACTTCCGGTTTGACATAAACTCAAACATGTATTCTTTTAGCCAATTTTACTTGTGGTAGAATTTCTTTGGGTTTTTAGATATAGTTTTCTTGTTTGTTTTTTTCAATTCCTTTTGTCAAAAAGGGCTTAACAAAGCCTGGTTTACACTGGCTTAGTTCTGTACAACCTTTAGGCTTTTCCCACAGATTTTCTTTTTTTAGGACTAGGAAAGGGCCCCTCTACTATTGTGACATTGTGGTACAATTCCGGTTATAGACCATTTATAAGACCAATTTCTGTCCTAAGGGGCACTATTCTCTATTAGAGTAAACCTACATTAAACCCCTGTTAAAACATTGCCATCCTGTACTCCACATTAAAATAATGTTCCCTGCTGGAAAGCAGATAAAGGGTCTTTTTTCAATGCATGTTTTTTTACTTTTAATGCTTCTGTTGGAGTAATGGTGTATTATGTTATGGGTATTGTTAAGCCATAATGGCACCAAAGAATAAACCAGACTTGTGGAGGTCCAGAAATATTTAAAAAAAATGTTGTTCATTTTTGTTCAGTTTAGTTGTTTCAATGGTGTCCCACGTTGAAACATTTATTTTAAGTTATGCATTAAAAATAGTGACAGGTATCTAATTAATAATTAACCTAAATGGTGTGAAATAAGCTATGACTCCTAAGACAAACACAATCATTACAAGTTTTCTCAATTGTCATAAAATGGTAAATGCATGTACACTTCTGAGTTCAAATTAAGTATTTTAAGAAGGTAAATAGTAAAATAAATCATTGAATAACATACTGGTATTCAGCCGATATAAATTGTTAGGTTTTCTATCTTTAAAGGTCTTCTGTGATTTAATATCTATCAAGAAGAAAACAAATTGTTATCTTTTTAACCATTTATTTGAATATCTGGTTTTAACTGTGATAAATATATGGTGTTTATTTTATTGTGTGGTGATTCCAGCTGAGAGAACCTGCCAGCCAGAACAAACCAAGTGTCAGTCCACCAACATTTGCATACCACGTTCATACCTGTGTGATGGAGACAACGACTGTGGGGATATGAGCGATGAAAGCCCAACACACTGTGGTGAGTTCAGAAACAGTTTCAATGAATGTTTTGTCCTTTAAAAGCTCATCAAAGTTTTTTACTACTACTTCTTACTAATAGTTAAGTGTTGTTTTCCAGTTAGTTACTGAGGACTCAGTATCAAACTAATTGAATACTCATTTATTTTCCTAATCAAAAATTTGTATTATTAATTGGTGTAGAATCTTGTCAAAACACCAGATAGTCTAAATCATATATTTTCACAAGCCTCTACCTGAGTTCATACACCATACAAACTTCTGTTTTTTTGAAATGAGGAAAGTACCATCATGCTAAATTTCAAGAGCATGTGTTAGGAAGGTCTCTGTTTGTCCAAGTTCAAATAAATGGGAAGAAGTAAAGGTAGCATTAATCGTTAACTGAACCAAGAACTCTTTGAAATATAGGATGGAGGGTGGAGATTTGTTTGAGTGAAAATATGTTTATTCCTGTCTCAAAATGTGATTTCTTTGGGGGAAGTAATTTGTTTTTGTTGGTAGTTTGGTAGCTATTGTATCAGGTGCTGCTCTGAACTTCTTACTTTTTTTGTTTTGTTTATTACGCTTTAGCATATATTTAACATATAACGTATTTTTTGTCTTAAGACTTTTCACAATTGTTTTCAAGCTAAAAACATTTCCTATAAAGAGCTAATGTTAAAATCACTTCACGTCTGTGGGACAGGCTGTTAAGGAACCTTTAAATTAGTTCATCTTTAATAGGGCAGGTTAATCTTACTCTCTTATTAGACTCACTGTATGAGGTTAGTGACAGTAAAAGATAGAAGTAAACATTTCCTCTTTCTCAAAACTCATGGTTGAAGACCAAGTTGTTCTTGTCTTTTCGATTTTTGATAGTGGCTAAGAGAAACAGACCTCTTTCACTTTTCATACTTTTACCTCAGGGAAACAATGAAGAGATAATATTTACATGCAAATGTAAATTACAGTTATTAAATTAAAAAAAATCAAATAAGTATACCTACAACAGCCTTTTCTACTTCTTAGCAGCCATTAATGTTACAGTAAGCAATAAATCCAAGCTACCTTGAAATGCAGAATTTTGTTTATAAATTACCTACTGTGCATTGTTATGCAATTTTAGATGAACTATTGCCAATTGCATTGTATTTATTAAATAAATCAATATAAGTGATAAAGCATGCGCACCATTACAGATGATTTATGCATGTGGTTTGAATCCCTTCCTGTACATCTACTGTTGAATGAAAGTCACCAGTGCCACAAAAAATCTTTTAAATTAAAATTAAAGTTACTTTTACATTCTACTGGATAAAAACATTAAAAAGCTAATACTATTTCCTAATTTCCTGTTGTCTTTAAAAAATGTTTTATTGTAAGTCGATAGAATTAAGTTTCAGCAGCTAAATCGTCTCCTGTCTGCTTCATCTCCGCAGCTGCAGCGACTTGTTCCCAGAGCGAGTTTCGTTGCACCAGCGGTCGCTGCATCCCCGCCCACTGGTCCTGTGACGGCGGGGCTGACTGCTCTGACGGCTCTGATGAACCCCTCTCCTGCAGTGAGTGCTCCTCGACTCTCTCACACCCCAGAATTAGTCTTCCAGCTTTGTGGGGAAGCCCACCCCCCTCTTCCACACAGGCCAACCTTTTATCAGCTGCTCACTTATTGTGTGAAGGTGTCTGTTTGCCAATCTGTGCCGTGTGAGAGACCCCTGTGAGTGATGTAGCGGAGAGTGCGAGTTAGTGGTGTATTCCTTTGTCGATGATGTGGTCAGCCAGGCCTCCTATTGTAGGCTGCATTCCTCTGTGGTGACGCCCCTCAATGTCCTCAGACAAACAGCACCTCCCCCTCTCTTTATCCGCCTAGGGGTTACAGAGCCTTGCTTTGGCTTTTGTTTAGATTGCTCACCATGCATGGGAATGTGGAGTTGCCATGACTATTTTTGAAAGCTTCGCCAGTGTTGTTTTGTGGTCTCTTTTAGAGTTAAAACGCTACGAGAAAAATAACCTAAAAAAAAAAAAGTTAAATAAGACAAGATAAACACATGATAAAGGAGGGGTCATTAAAAGGAGTTGTCATTAAAAGTAGAAACAGATTTGGTGGGATTTAATATGTTTTAGTCAAACATCTGTGTTTATTTAAAATCTAAAATGTATTGTCTGTCTCTGCAGCCACACTGGTCAGAACCTGCAATACGGATCAGTTTCGCTGTGATGATGGCAGGTGTATTGCTTTATCGTGGATTTGTGATGGAGACAATGACTGCGGGGACATGAGCGATGAAGATCAGAGACACAATTGTGGTATGCATCTTTTTCTTGCCTTTTTTTCCCCTCTTGTCTTCCATCACTTATAAAGAGTCAAAGCAAACAGAGGGAAAATGAGCTTTATTTTTGGGAAATCTTATGTTATGTTGGAAATACCCAACAGATTTTTCTAAAACTTTCCAAATTTAGGATAAGGTTAATAGACTATATTTTGTTCATGGCAATAAATAATCAAAATAGTCTTGACGGCTGAGACAAATTCTAAATATTATTTGCCACGGAACCAACTAATTTCTCATCATAATCTCAGATTTCCAGTATATTTACAATAGTGCTACACATCATATTGAAACACAATTATCATTACAACATCAATATATGCAATATTTAAATTGAAAAAGATTATTAGATTCACTCTGCATTGTATATACAGTTATTTATTTGGACATTTGGAAAAACTCTGTCCTTAATGTTAACCACCACATGTGTATTTTTGATTTCTGAGCAATTATTTAGTCAAATGTATCCCTACTGTTGTACAGATAGAATTCAAAGGATCTTTTACTTAAATACGGCCAAATATTTACAAATATCTTATGATGCATTTTATGATTCCTACAGTTGTGAAATGTATTTGACATGAGACAGGAACTGCACAAGAGTGAATGTGCCCAGGGTTTTTGTTCCAGTATTGTTTGCGATTACTGAGATGCTTCTTTTTTCATCTTTGTGCATTTTTTTCTTAATTACTCCCCTGTTTTGCAAGACCTTTTGACTTTGCTGCCTCCTGCTCCCCACATGGCATTCTTTTTCAGTATTCAGGCGCTCCTCAACCATTGAGTTGTCGGAGGAAGCACTGGCAGCCATTCGAAAACATCTTAGTCGCCAGTGGATCTCCAGTTCAAGGAGCTCACATTCCTGATTTCTCCTGCCTCACTTGTTACATTGTGCTTGTCTCCTCTCTCTGGCTTTTTGGCTCAAGGTGGATAAAGATTTTTATGTGCTGCTCCAAAAATAAGATGCCTGAAGCTAGGGACTTCAGCAGTTCTTGAGCCTCAGTATGAGACTCATTTTGAGAAATGCTGTCACGGCTGCGTGGTTTGAAATACAGTTTGGAATGTTCGGATTTCCAAAATATGTCACCATTGTTGTTCGGCCTCATACAAATCATCATGTCTGATTTTATCATTTTCTCCAGCGAATCGCACTTGTTCAAGCACGGAGTTCACTTGTATCAACAACAAACCCCCTCAACGTAAATGTATCCCACGTGACTGGGTGTGTGACGGAGATGCGGACTGTGCGGATGCTCTGGACGAACATCAGAATTGCACCCGCAGATCCTGCGGCATCAACGAGTTCACCTGCAGCAATGGCCTCTGCATACGCAACTCCTACAGGTTGGATTTAACATATTAAACATTTGTTTTCCATCCTAACAGTGTAAAAGTTGAAGTTGACTTGTGTTGTCTTTCAAAATCAGATGCGACCGTCGCAATGACTGCGGAGACGACAGCGACGAGCAAGGTTGCACTTACCAGCCATGCCTGTCACACCAGTTCACGTGCCAGAACGGCCGCTGCGTGTCCCACGACTTTGTCTGCGACGGAGACAACGACTGTGGGGACGAGTCCGATGAGCTGCAGCACATCTGCAACACACCCGAGCCCACCTGCCCCCCTGGAGAATTCAGATGTGAAAATGCCCACTGTATTCCCCTCAGTAAAGTATGCGACAGGAATGATGACTGCTCTGACAACAGCGATGAAAAGGGATGTGGTGAGTGTAAACAGATGCTGCCAATACTGTAGAAGTCAGAGACTAGGGTTGATGTCTGATTGTGCTATAATCAGCCTGAATTTACAAAATCACAGCTGCTATCTGCTCTGCTACAAAGTTTCTGTTAGAAGTTCACTTAAACTGTGATGAAAGGTGGGGGAAGCACCCAAAGGTTGTTCAGAAATAGTTTTACTTCAAAATACCTTGTGTGTTACTTTGACCCTGCATTAATTAGAAAGAAATTCTTCATAAATTGACAATTTCGCAACAAACTGTAGCTTTTATCATTAATCATTTATTATTGATCATGCAAAGTATGACATTGATTGCTTCCTCTCTAACTGTAGGTATCAATGAGTGCACAGACCCATCCATTCACCACTGCGATCACAATTGCACTGACACACCCACCAGCTTCATTTGCAACTGCCGTCCGGGTTACCGCCTCATGTCTGACGGCAAAACCTGCGACGACGTCAACGAGTGCGTGGAGACGCCCAGCGTTTGCAGTCAGATCTGTGAAAACACTCTCGGCTCCCACATGTGCAAATGCTCTCCGGGATTTCTCAGAGAGCCGGATGGACACAGCTGCCGCCAGAACAGCAACATTTCTCCGTACCTCGTCTTCAGCAACCGCTATTATCTGAGGAACTTGTCGACGGACGGGCAGGCCTACTCTCTTATCCTGCAGGGCCTGACCAGCGTGGTCTCTCTAGACTTCGACCGCGTTGACAAGCGCCTCTATTGGATTGATGTGAGCCGAAGAGTGATAGAGAGGATGTCTTTTAATGGCAGCAATCGAGAGGTGGTGATTAACGGAGTTCTACATGGAGAGGGTCTGGCGGTGGACTGGGTAGGAAGGAAACTCTACTGGGTGGACAGCTTCCTGGATTGCCTCAAGGTGTCTGAACTGGATGGTCGCTTTGTCAAGAAACTGGCCGAACATTGCGCTGATGGCAATGATACCTACTGCTTTGAAAACCCCAGGGGTATCGTTCTGCATCCCAAATATGGGTGAGGAATTCAGTCATTTATGGTTTTTTTCTATTCATTCATTCAATTAAGCCTTCATTTGATTCATTCATTTGATCTTGCACCCATTTTCTCATTCTCCTATTCTCCCAAGCCAAGCTAATTTACTACAGCCTGACTCAAAACACTTTAAGTAATAATATATACAATTTAAACAGCACCATTTATCATTTTAATATGTATTTGTTTTCATAGAGAGATTAAACCATGATAATAATACCGCAATTTCTCAAAATCATAGTAACTGGATATATGTTCATAACACCATCTCTGTAGTTTTATTTGAAAGATACTTTAATACTATAAATACTATAAATATAATACCAAAAATATAACCTACTATAATTCAACATGTTGATTCTACAGTCGTAAGTTTATTTGTGTTTTGTGAATACAAAATAGCTACAGCTCTGCAATATATTGAATCATAATGACCATTTTGATATAAATTGATGCCATTTCCCAATCACTAACAACTACTGGAATGCAATATATATGCAACATATCATGCCAATTATAATTATGGGTTGTTTTTTTAATTTTCAGTTGGTCAATGTACAAACATTTCCCATTAATTACAATATTATATTACAATCAGGTTATTTAACATTTACCTCTGCTGTTTTATAATAATAACGTATATATATATATATATATATATATATATATATATATATATATATATATATATATATATATATATATATATATATATATATATATATATATATATATATAT